>QJPP01003879.1:0-200876 GCA_003996215.1 Jaltomata sinuosa | reverse complement strand
TGTTGATTTCCCTCTGGGCTAGTTCCTGTGTACCTTTCGTTGATTTCTTTGACTGCTTGCTTCTATTCTGTCTGTTACTACGCTTTTATCTTATATGTGCCAAGTCGGCCTATGATACCTACTGGGTACCTTATGCTTCGCATTTGGTGCTCACCCTACCCCCTGCATCTTTGGGTGCAGATCCTAGCGTGGGCCATCGCCGTTAGATCGTTGTGATTAGTGCTTGGAGATCTTTTGGGGACTACCTCAGACTGAGGGTGAGCTCTTAGCGATCAGAGCTTAGCTTTAGTTTATCTTTTGCTTCATGTACTCTATTACCATTCAGAGACATCTGTATATATTGTTTTGGATCGTTTACACTCCATGTATGTAGTCTTGGCTCTATACTCTGATACCAGGTCTTGGGGTTTGATTTAGTTTCCGCATATGTATATATATATAATCCTGTTATCTATTCTACCGCGTATTTGTTAGATAGTAGCCCATTACTAACTGTCCTGGGCTACGGGAATTGGTTCGCCTACTGGGGGTTATAGGTGCCATCATGACCGAGAAATCGGGTCTGACACAAAGATAGGTGACTTGTGACTTGGTTGAGAGAAGGTAGTTCACTATCAATCTTTGGAATATGCATAGAAGGTAAGTTGAGTGTTCACATATGAGAGAGTGAGGAACCTTTACTACTAATCTCGTTTGCTAAATTTTGCAGATACGATGTCAAAAGAAATTGATAGTGCTTATAAAGGACACGGGTCCTTTAATACGGAGGAAGCATTTTTCTCAATCACAATGCAATTTGCAGACATGAATTGGAAGATAGCAAATTTAAATAGGAGCAAGATGAATGTGAATGGAAGGATGGATCATATGGAGGATCGAATGATGATTATTGAGAGTCCAAATCGGGAGGACTCACCTCATACCACTCATGGGTCGGGAGCCAATAGGAACACGAGTTCCTCAATGACTATTACCCTGGGGCATGTACGTGAGTTATGCAACCCCCGTAATAATCCAAGATGCACTCCGCAATCAAACAACATCCTTTCCAAATGTCTAGCTATTTGAACAGTGTTAGACAAAGCTCAACTCATCCAAATTACCCACTCCAAGAGGAATGTCCTTTGGTAGCAAACCAAAACCGAACTCCACTTCAAAATGCATCACATGCTAACTTTTATGTACCACATAACCAAACCCAAGAGCCTTACCAAGATAGCCACCACAACCCACTCTATGAATAGTTTGAGGACATAAATGCTAACCAGAACTATGATGGACCTCAATATGGTGGATGACAAGGTTATGTGCACCTAGAGATAAAGTGCAACCCGGAGGTTATGGTCATAATCAAGGGGCGAGATGGCAAGGTAATAGAGATAGAGGTGAATGGTTTGATGATCGCAACCGTGATCAATATGGTAATCAAGGTGAAAGATATGGTGGTCACTATGATGATAGATATGATTATCATCAAGGAGATCGTGGTGATCATGAATGGAGTTTGAATAACATCAAGGTTACTCTTCCAACCTTTAAAGATAGTAGCGATCCGGAAGAATTCCTTGAATGGAAAGTGCAAAGTGAGAGGATATTTCTCACCAACAACATTTTGGATGCTATGAAAGACAAATATTCCCTTACTCAATTTGAGAGTTATGCATCCACATCATCGGAGTCCAAGGTGAGAGAATGAGCCTGAGATCTCGTATATGATTTGCCTACATGGAAGAGTTGCTAGCCCTTATGGAAGTGAGGTATGTTACACCTACCTATAATCAAGACGTTCTCAAGAAGGTGTACCTCCTTTGACAAGGTACCAAAAGTGCTAAGGAGTATTATGATGAGTTTTAAAATTTGAGAATGAAGTCTAAGCTAGATGAACCGGTGTTGAACACGGTGATACAGTTTGTCACCAACTTGAAGCAAGACATCTCAAAGGTGATGTGACTCAAACACTATGCTAGCTTGGAGGAATCCTATCATGATGCTACCAAGGTTGAGATTGACTCGAACAATGAGAAGTCATTCAAAGCCAAGGGTACTACAACATCCTCATGGAACAATAATAATGACAAATGGAAGTCTTCTACCACTCGGGAGTACACAAAGGTTAGTGGTCAAGCTACTCAAGGAAAGGTTGATAAGCTAAAGTGGAATGACAAGGCTAAGAAAGGTAACTAATCGAAACCTATCATTCCTCCTCCTTCTATCGTTCAATGCTTTAGATGTCAAAGAAGAGGACACATTGCTAGTGATTGTCCCAACCGAAGAACAATTGTTGCTTACAAGGATGGGTACCATATCGAAGAAGATGAAGAGTGTGATAAAAAGAGTGGAGATAAAGAACCCAAAGGTGATGATTCTTAAACACCTTTGAATGTTAATGATGAGAGGATAGAAGAGAGGCCAAACTTTTCTATGCTTATTAATATAAGGGTACCTCTAGAATGTCACGATGATGAGCCATTGCCCTTGAACACGAACTTATCTTGTGTTGTGAGGAGAATCATGTGAGCTATTTCTAAAGAGGAGCTTGATCAACTAGAGAGCTTATTTCATGCTAGATGCAAGATCCTAGACAAGATTTGTGCCTTGATCATTGATAGTGGGAGTTACACTAATATTGTGAGTGACACTTTGGTGGAACGAATGCAACTTCCAACAAAGAAGCATCCTAGTCCTTACAAGCTCTAATGGCTCAATGAAAGCGGTGAAATGAAGGTCCTCAAGAAAGTAAGTATTAAATTTAGCATTGGTAAATATCAAGATAAGGTTCTTTCTGATACTGTACCTATGCTTGCTTGCCATTTATTGCTTGGAAGACCTTGGCAATTTGATAGGAATGTGGCACATCAAGGGAGAACCAATAAGTATTCCTTTGTATTTGGTAGTAGAAAGTTCTCTCTTGCTCCCTTCACTCCCTACCAAGTGAGTGACGATTATCGTGTCATGAAGCAACTCTTGGAGAAAATGAAAGTGGTGGAGAATGTTAGTGAAGGCTCCACAAGTGTGCATGAAAAGGGAGATGGCTTGGCTAACAAGAAGAACAAGATGTGCATGATAGCTAACCCAAGAAAATGCTTGAAAAGTTTTGATGAGGAACTCTTTTTAATGTGCCTTCTCAACAAGGACCTATTATTGCATGCTAATCAAGATGTAGAACTTTACCTAGTATTGTTTCATTTGTTTTGCAAGAATATGAGAGTTTATTTCCCGAATAGATTTCCAATGGATTGCCACTCTTGAGGGGTATTGAACATCAAATTAATTTTATGCCCGGATTTCAAATTCTAAATCATTTGGCATATAGAAGCAATCCGGAGGAGACTAAAGAGTTACAAAGGAAAATTGATGAACTCCTTGAAAATGGACTTGTTAATGAAAGTCTTAGTCCTTGTGCCGTACTGGTTATCCTTGTTTCCAAAAAGGATGGCACTTGGAGGATGTGTATTAATTGTAGAGCCGTCAACAAAATAGCGGTGAAGTATCGACATCCTATTCCTAGACGTGATGACATGCTTGATGAGCTTTGTGGCTCAAGTGTATTTTCGAAGATTGATCTTCGAAGTTCCTATCACAAAATTCAAATGAACCTGGGTGATGAATGGAAGGCGGCCTCTAAAACCATGTTTTGTTTGTATGAGTGGCTAGTTATGCCTTTTGCCTTGACTAATGCCCCTAGAACTTTCATAAGGTTGATAAACCATTTGTTGAATCCCTTCATTAATAAGTTTGTAGTCATTTATTTCGATGACATACTTGTCTATAGTAGGCCATTGAGGAACATGTTTGCCATTTGAGGTAAGTATTTTATGTTCTACTACATAAGAGGATATTTGCAAATCTCAAAAAGTGTTCATTTTGTGTGGAGAGGATTGTATTCTTGGGGTTCGTAATGAGTGCCAATGGTGTAGAGGTGGATGAAGAAAAAGTTAAGTCTATTAGATCTTGACCAACTCCTACTAATGTAACCGAGGTAAGGAGTTCCATGGGTTGGCAAGTTTCTATAGACGCTTTGTGAAAGGCTTTATCACTATTGCTTCCCCTCTAATCGAGTTGATCAAAAAGGACACATCCTTTATTTTGGGAGATGTTCAAGAGAAAGTCTTTCAAGAGTTGAAGTCTATGTTGAGCATTTCTCTTTTGCTATAATTACCTAATTTTGATAAAGCTTTTGAGATTGAGTAAGATGCTTTGAGTGTTTGTATTGGTGGAGTGTTGATGCAAGAAGGCAAGCCTTTGGCCTAATTTAGTGAAAAGTTAAAGGAGGCCTCATTGAACTAATCAACATATGATAAGGAGTTGTATGCACTTGTGCAGGTGTTGGATCATTGTCAACACTATTTATGGAACAAAGAGTTTGTGATAAGGACAGATCATGAGTCCTTGAAGCATCTAAAGAGCCAATAAAAGTTGAAGAAGCACTATGCTAAGTGGGTGGAATTCATTGAATCATTTCCTTATGTGATCCACCACAAGCAAGGGAAAGAAAATTTGGTTGCCGATGCTTTACTTAAAAGGTTTGTATTGGTAAACACCACGACTTCTAGAATTATGGCATTTGAAAGACTAATGGAGTTCTACTCTAAGGACTCTAATTTCAAGGAAGTTTGTGATGAACTTGGCCAAGGGAAGCATGTAGAACATTTCCAAATGATCGATGGTTATTTGTTCAAGGATGGAAAAGTGTGTGTACCTATGAGTTCCTGGAGGGAGCTCTTACTTATAGAAGCTCATAGTGGTGGATTGATGGGACACTTTGGTGTCAATAAAATACTTGACATCCTCATGGAACAATTCTATTATCCAAGGATGAAGCATGATGTGGATAAGCTATATGGATAATGCCTCGAATGCAAGTAAGCCAAGTCCAAGACTCGGCCCCAAGGTATGTACACACCACTTCCCACCCCTCTTGGTCCTTGGATGGACATTTCTATAAATTTTGTGTTGGGACTTCCACGAACCAAAAGAAGGCATGATAGTATCTTTGTGGTAGTGGATAGGTTCTCTAAAATGTCTCATTTTATTCCATGCTATAAATGTGATTATGCATCTCATGTTGCATCTTTGTTTATGATTCATGTGCGTAAATTGCATGGAGTACCTCGCACTATTGTTAGTGATAGGGACTCCAAGTTTCTTAGACATTTTTGTAGAGTCTATGGGATACACTTGGTACCAAACTCATTTTCTCTACTTCTTGTCATCCTCAAACAAATGGTCAAACAAAAGTAGTCAATAGGACTCTTAGGAGCATGCTTCTTTGCATGATTAGACGATCCCCAACTTCTTTGGAAGACCGTTTACCTTTGATTGAATTTGCTTAAAATTGGTCTCTTCACTACTCTATTGGCATGACTCCATTTGTAGTTTGTTATGGGTTCAACCCATTGGTTCCATTATCCTTAACCCCTTTGTTTAGTGATATTGTTATGAGCTTAGATGCAAAACGAAGGGCAAATGAGATGGTGAAGATTAACACAAAGGTAAGGGAGGCAATGGAAAAGAACAACTTCAAGGTGGCTCTCTAGCAAAATCATGGAAGAAAGAAAGTGATCGTTCAACCCAATGATTGGGTTTGGGTTCACTTTCGAAAGGAAATATTCCCACAACTCCACAAAGGGAAGATGAGTCCAAGGGGTGATGGCCCAGACCAAGTGCTTGGAAGGATCAATGAAAAACGCTTACAAGATTGATCTACCATGTCAGTACAATGTTCTTAATGTTTTCAATGTAAGTAATCTGTCTTCTTGTGTTGTAGGTGAAATATGGATTTAAGGATGAATCCATTTCAAGAAGGAGAGGATGACATGGTATAGCCCGGCACAATCCTACGAGGCCATTCACTAGGAGCAAAGCTAAAGAACTCCAAGCCTTACAAACTCTATTCATAAAGAAAGAGTCTTTGGAAACCATTAAAGATCATAGATCAAGGATCTATAACTTATAGATGATTGCATGGGAAGAAAAGACTACCAGTGGATCTGCTTGAAGGTGCGACCAGAGAGCGACACACACTTCCACTGGTGCATTATGCACATCAGACGCACAAGGCTGCAATGATGATTCTTCTTAGGTGGTGCAACGTGGTGGTGTGACCCACACTTCCAGTGGTGCATTTCGCACCTCAAACACACATCCTATGCGTTTGGCAGAGTTGGAGTGTCTTTCAAGGCCACTATTGGCCTTTTATGTAATAGCTATAAATAGGGGTTCTCTTCCCTTATCTAGGCAAATATTTGATGAATATTTAATTGCTTTGAAAGTTTCTAGTTGCTATTGTTAGATTGTATTCATTGCGTGGATTTCCCAATTAGTTAATCTAGTGTAAAAATCTATTGGGTGGATTCCTAATAGTGTAGTAAGTAATTAGGGGTGGATTCCTTTGATTGCTTGTTAACTTCTTTGCTTGATTAATCATAGAGTCATCCATTTGTGGATTCATTTGTTTGTCTCTTTATTTGATTGAGGAGTTATTGTTGGTTAATTAGGTTGAATTGGGAGGTGAGGGGATAAAGTCCCTTGTTGCCCATAAACTTGGTTAATTATCTTTAATTCACATATCTTTTGTTCATTTAATTTCTGCATTTAGATTTCGATTAGTCTCCCTAATAGAGATCTTATCAGGTTCTAAAGGATATGTTGCGGGCTTGCGTTATTGATTTTGGAGGTCAGTAGGACCAATTCATAGCTTTGGAAGAGTTTGCATATAATAATCGCTAGAACTCCAGTATTCAAATGGCTTCATTCAAGGCATTATATGGTAGGCAATGCAGATCTCCGATGGGTTAGTTTGGTGCCTTCAATGTTAGACAATGGGGTACTGACTTTCTTTGTTAGATAAGAGAGTTTGAGACTTGGTATTTATGGTAGGGGATCATGTAATCCTTCGGGTGTCACCTATAAAGGGTGTGATAAGATTTGAGAGAAAGGGTAAGCTCAGTCCTAGGTTCATTGGGCCATTTGAGATCCTTTGTCATATTGATGAGGTAGAATATGAGTTAGCCTTGCCTCCTGCTCTTTCAGGTGTTCACCCCGTTTTCCATATTTCTATGCTGAGATGATATGTTCCGAATGAGTCGCATGTGCTCCAATGGGATTCAGTTCAGCTAGATGAGTGACTAGCCTTTGAGGAGGAGCCCGCTGCTATTTTTTAATAGGAAGGTTAGGAGGTTGAGATCCAAGGAGATTTCTCAAGAAGTCTACTTGCGACACCGAGATCGACATGCGGACCCATTATCCTCAACTTTTTGAGACTTCAAGTATCTTCCTTTGATTCACTTTCGAGGATAAAAATTATTTTAGTAGTTGATGTTGTAATGACCCTATAGGTAATTTTCTCCATTTTTGTGCTTTTTGGGTTCTTTAAGCATTCCCACAGATGGAAACTCTTAAAGCTAGAAGAGTTGACTTTGGTCAACATCGAAGAAGATGACCTCAGATGGAAATTCTGTTAGAGATGTTAGCTCTAAAATGTAGACGTTAGGCTAGTGGGACATTTGGTTTGAGTCCCGAGGCTTTCAGACTCATTTTGGGCTATTGAGTTTATTTTTCTTAAAAAGATGATTTTGGGCGTGAGGCCCACTTTTCACTGAAATTATCTTTGTTAGGAGGATCCTTTCCCTTCTCTGTCATGGCCCAAACTCTATCCATGGAATCATGAAGCAAGCCAACACCTCACGATCTAACCTCAAAGGCATCAAACCAACCCACCGAAGATCTCCACTCTCTACCATACAACGCCTCAAATGGAGCCATCCAAATATTGAAGTGGTAGCTATTATTATATGTGAACTTTGCCAAAAAGCTAAGAATTGGTCCCTTTGACCTCCACAATCAATAACACAGGCTCACAATATATCCTCTAGAACCTGAATAGTGTGCTCTAACTGACCATCATTCTTTGGGTGAAAAGTATTACTAGGCTCAATTTAGGTGCCCAACTCTCTCAGAATAGACCTCTAGAACCATGATGTAAACAGACTACCACATTCAAAATTTATAGAAACTGGCGCCCCATGCAAATGGACAACCTCACGGATGTAAATCTGAGCCAACCTCTCAGAACTGTAGGAAGTCTGAACTTGAAGAAAATAAGCGAACTTCGTCAACCTATTCCTGATCACCCATATAGAATCTAACCTCCACAATGTACGTGGCAAGCCTACCACGAAGTCCATATCTATCCGCTCATATTTCCACTTCGAAATAGCTAGCCATTGAGTCACACCACATGGTCTCTGGTTCTTGTACTTCACCTGCTAATAGTTCAAGCACCTAGACAAGAAATCCAAAATATCCCTCTTCATCTCACACCACTTATAATGTTGTCTCAAGTTATAATACATCTTAGCTTCTCTAGGATGAATGGAACACCTAGAACAATGAGCCTCCTCTAAGATTAACCTGACAAAATCATCAACTCTAGGAATGCAGATACGACCCTCGATCCTCAGAACATCCTCTGAATATATGGTCTCCTTCCTAGACTCATAGGTCAGTACCTTATCACGAATGATCCTCAACATTGCATCATCAAACTATTGTGCCCGAATTTACTCTAACAAAGAAAATCTAGCCTCTACACAAGCAAGAATATGGCCTATGTTAGAAACATCAAGTTTAACAAACCTGTTAGTCAAGGACTGGATGTACAAGGTTAAATGTGTCTCCTCCGTTTCCAAGAATGCCAAGCTACCTATACTTACTGACTTTTGACTTAAGGCATCCACTACCACGTTTGCCTTGTTCGGGTGATAAAGAATAGATAGGTCATAGTCCTTCAGTAACTCCAACAACCTGCGCTATCTCAAATTTAGGTCCTTCTGGCAGAAAATGTACTGAAGACTATGATGGTCAGTGAAGATCTCACAATGCTTGTCATAGTGATAATGCCTAAAAATCTTCAACGTGAAGACTACCACTACTAACTCTAAGTCATAAGTGGGGTAGTTACTCTTGTTAACCTTTGGCTGTCTGGAGGCATAAGCAATAAATTAGCCCTGATGTATCAATGAACAACCCAAGCTAACCCCAGAAGCATCATAATACACAGTAATGCCCTGACCCTCGACTAGAAGAGTAAGAATTAGAGCTGAAGTCAACAATGCCTTGAGCTTGGGAAAGCTCACGTCAAACTCATTAGACCAATGTAAAGGCACATTCTTCTGAGTCAATCTAGTTAATAAAGCTACTATAAAAGAAAACCCCTCTACAAACCATCTGTAGTAACCTGCCAACCCAATGGAACTGCGAACATCGATAGGAGAAGTAGGTGTAACCCAACTATGAAGTGCTACAATCTGTGCCAAATTCACTATAATCCCATCCTTTGACATGATGTTCCATATGAATGCCACACACTTGAGCCAAAACTCCCACTTAGTGAATTTGACATATAACTCGCAAGGTCTAAAGTACAACTTTCAAATCATGTTGATGCTCCTTCTACTCTTCAAATAAACTTGAATGTCATCGATGAACATAATCATGAAGGTATCCAGGTAGGCTCTAAAGACATGGCTTATCAACTCCATAAATGTTGATGGGACATTCATCATCCCAAAATGCATGACTAGGAATTTTAATGTTCCGTGGAGTTTGGAATGCCGTTTTTGTAGGGTAGCATATCTATTGTATGTTCAAGAGGTTTGGAATGAATCCTGAGGGTGTGACCGGAGACACATAAGTTAAGTTATTTTAGCTGATGCTGTTGGTACTTTTATGGGCATTGCAGCGGTGCCTTGGCTGCACCTATGCATCCACCTCTGCATTCTGGCACCGCACAAGCGATGCAGGGGGACGTCAGCAGGGTGTCAACACTACACTTCTCTACCCACACTTGTGGTTCTACCTCTATAGTATGTGTGCCACACCTAGGGAGCTGGAGGATCCTGTTGGCCTCCGCTCCTGCGGTGGTCTGGCTATAGATGTATCATTGTATCTGTTTCAATTTTACCACAGGTGTAACGATTTTAGGGATTAAAATGGAGTCGTTTTCTTCATTTTAATTCATGTTCCAACTCATTCCTCAATTGTTCTGAGCTCGGATAAGTAGGGAAAATTGCATATTCTTGATTATTTTGTGTTCCCTTAAGGTAAATCCCTCCCCCTTGCCTTTCTAGTATGTAAATGTTGGTTAATTCTTCCTTCCATCTTCAATTGGGTCCTAAATTTGCATGATTTCTCTTTGATAAAAGTGGCATGTTTCAGACTATTTGAAGTCCAAATTCTCTTCTAATTTTACCTCTATTTAGAGCATGCACCCCGCATCTCATTTGGATCATTATTATGAATTTTGTTTTTTATTTTGTTGTGTGGACCCTGAGGGTTGATTCCCGACTTGAGTTCCGGACCAAAATTTTATATATCAACATAGGTGTCATTCTTGTCTTTTTGACACCTAGTTTATATTTATGAAGCGTGGCAGCATTCCAAGGCACTTCAAAAGTGAAAGGCTCCCAAGTGACGGTCTGTGCTTGTAGTTCGACGTTAAGGTAGGTTATGATTTCCCTCTTTCAGAACTGGCTTAATTAGATTTTATATTTTATAAGTTACTTGCACATTAGGGTAAGTTATAGGTCAGAAGTAGGCTTAAATCTTATTTTCTGCTTGAATTGGCCATTTTTGGGACCATAGAGTAAGTTTATTTATGCTTACCTTATCTAAGGAACTTGTAGTTTTGTCGTGGTTATCCTAAATCCCTATTTTAATGAGGTTTTAGAGGTAGAGTAGGTGCTTTTGCTTATTTTCATTTTTAGTTCTATTTTTTCTGTTTATATCTACCGTTATTTTATAACTATGGGCCCGAGGCCATAACATTGGACTTGACAGATTTCCAAGTCAGTACCTTGCTTTGAGGGCATCCTTGCCCTCTATTAGGTATATATTCATACATCCACTTGGTTTTCGCATTGTATATATTCTTTTCTCCATTCATGAACTCGTCACATAATGGGGTTTCTAAAGAGGAAATGTTGATTTGTTTTCAATTTTAAAGAGTTTTTCACCCGTACTATTAATTTCGAATTTCTAAAAAGGATTTGTACTCCTTTACTACTGATTCCTGACTTAAAAACTAGATGCATCCTTTTTTACTGATTTGAGCTTTGTGGAGGGCATTTTTACTTACTGTTTGTTAGTTGTAAGTTCTAAACTCATGCTTACTAATTGCATATCTGATGTGAGATTCCGTACTCATATTGTATCGGCCTTATATTTCATTGCATCTATCTGATGTTTCACTGCATTTTATGTTGGCTATTTCTGATTTAAGTGTCTTTTCCCTTAATAGTTATATATGTATTGTTAGCTTTGATTATTCTATTATCAGTTTTTTCTCATTATGACTAGATTTAGGTGGATCCCTATAACTAGTTTACTTTTCTATTTATTTTATCATATAATATCTTTCTGAGCTAGGTCAGGATATGATGCTTAATAATTACCCCGTGTTTTAGTACTTATACTACACTTTTCCATCATTCATGGCCAGTCGTTGTTTCTTGGTGAGCTCCCGGCATTTGGAGATCCTTAATGCCTTCCATCTTTGCATACTATCTATATTTTTGTATTTTTGTAGACAGTATCAAATTGTATAGATTTATTTTTTACTTTAAATGCTCTTTTACTGGTGACACCAGGTGTAAGGTTGGTTTTTGTAAATATTTTGTCTTTACCAGTCTCTTCAAGGACGTTGTTGTATATTTTGTACGATTGGTATCTATACTATCGACCCTTATCTTACTATGTTTTCTCTTCTATGTTTCTTATTTAAATGTTTTATTATACTTCTGTATCTCTTGGTCGGCTTTTCTACTGGGGGTTTTAGTAAGGGTCATCATGGCCTAATTTTAAGTCGTGATAGATTTGTATCAGAGCTCCAGGTTCAACAATCTCGCTAATACAAGAGCAAAGTGTCTAGTAGAGTCTCATAGATCGGTATGAGAACATTTGTATCCTATCTACGGGAGGCTAGAGGACATTCGTAGGAAAGATTCAACCTTGTTTGATTCCTTATCGTGCGTCCTTAAGTCTATCAACTTCTAAATATGTTTTGTTTCACTCTTTCTCAGATGGTTTGGATAAGATCAGCAGCATGTAAGGATAAGACCCCTCCACCTATAGATAGATCCCCAGTTAGGGGATGGGAAGAGGTCGAGGTTAGGAATGGGCTATAGAACTAACTCGGCCCATACTAAGTTACTGTCACTAGAGCTAGACATTGAGGTTTAGTAGGTTCAGTATGAGAAGGAGGGTGTGGGGCCAGCCTAGCTCGCAATACGTTTTGTGGCTACCCCAGTTTTCTAGGATATGTTGGTTCATCTGCTTGGTTTTCTATAGGGAATGTCACAACCAGTAGCCTTGCCTGGTACTTCGATTGGCTCACAGGTCAAAAACGAGGCTCAAACTTTAGCTCACACAGTGGCACTTGGTTTAAGATCTCAGCCGGCTACAGTGGCTCCTCATTTAGAGGTGTTTCCAGTTCATATAGTTGTTCCACTTATTCCAGCTAGGCCAGTTATGTCTTCTGAGGAGCAAAGGATGCTTGGTAGGTTTATGCAGTAGTGTTCGCTCAATTTTTCAGGTGCTCTAAGAGAGGATGCTTATGAGTTTCTGATTAGCTACCAGAAGAGGTTACATAACCTCGATTTGGATGAGTAAAGCAAAGTAGAATACACTATATTTTAGTTGGATGGTCCAGCAAAACAGTGGTGGAGCTCCTACATTACTTACAGACTAGCCGGGTCACCTCAAATTACTTAGGCTCAGTTCTCTTATGCTTTCTTCGGGAAATATATGTTATGCAGCTTGAGAGAGCCATTCATGGATAAGTTTACTAGGTTAAATTAGGGCTCCATGACTAATAAAGAGCATGAGGTTCATTTCCACGAGTTTGCTAGGCATGCCACCATGATAATGTCTACCGAGCACAGAGGGTGAGCCATTTTTTGAGAGGGTTCACCTTAAAACTCTGTTTAGCTGCAGAGGGTATCATAGCCTCAGGCTAGTCTTTCTTTGATATTGTGGATCATGCCTGCACTATGAAAGGCATACTCTATGAGGCCTAAGAGGGAAGCGATAAGAGGGCCCGCTATTAGGGTAGTTATAGTGGTTCACAAACTCAGGGTAGATGCTTCTTTGGCAGAGGTCAACACCAGTAACTCTTCTAGCCAAGCCAGCCTATTTAGGCAGCATTATAGATTAATGAGGGTTAGAGTAGTTAGGGTACTAGTCAGTCTTCAAGTGGTGTAGATCTCTGGTGGGTTAGTTTTATGCCTTCGAGGTTAGACCATGGGGTACTAACTTGCTTCGTAATTCCATGGATAAAGATAGGGTCATTCATGAGAGACTTCATACTGCCAAGAGTAGGCAGAAGAGTTATGCTGACTGGAGGTTTTGAGAGCTAAAGTTCATAGTTGGAGACCAAGTGTTCCTACGTGTGTCACCCATGAAGGGCATGATAAGGTTTTAGAGTAATGGTAAGCTTAATTCCAGGTTCATTGGGCCATTTGAGATCCTCTATTGCATTGGGGAGGTACATATGAGCAACCTTGCCTCTTTCTCTTTCAGCTGTTCACCATAGTTTCTATGTTTCTATATTGAGGTAATATATTCAAGATGAGTAACATATGCTCCAGTGGGATTTGGTTAAGTTGGATGAGTCACTAGCCTTCGAGAAGGAGCTAGTTTCTATTTTGGACAGACAGGTTAGGAAGTTGAGGTCCAAGGAGATTCCGTAAATTAATGTTCAGTGATGACATTATCCTATCGAGGAGGCTACTTGGGAGACCGAGATCGACAAGCAGACCATTATTCTCACCTTTTTAAGCCTTTAGGTATCTTCCTTTCTTTAACTTTCGATTACAAAAATTCTTTTAGTAGTGGATGTTGTAATGACCCTCTAGATCATTTTCTCTGTTTTCAGGATTTTTTTACATTTCAAGCTTTTCCCACAGCGGCTACAGGACATTGATGACTTGTTAGGACTGACGGTTTTTTAACCGGGTAGTTCTTTGATGTTTTAAGCCCATTTGCTTATTTTAAAATTTTTAAATCTAGAAGAGTTAACTTTGGTCAATGTTCGGAGAATATAGCCTTAGATGGGAATTTTATTAGCACTTTTAGCTCCGAAAATGTTGACTTTTAGATAGTGGGACCTTTGGTTTAGGTATCGAGACTTCTGGATTCATTTTGGGCTATTGGGTTTCTTTTTGGTAAAAAGATGGTTTTGGGCATGGGGCCCACATTTAATTGAAATGATCTCCATTGGGAATTTTGTCTATTGAATTATGTCCGGAATGTAATTATTGGTAGGGTAGCATTTTTGGTTTATGTTCACAGTGTTCAAAATGAATCTCGATGGTGTGATAAGAGACATTAAAGTTGAGTTGTTTTAGCTGATGTTGCTTGTACTGGTATTGGCATAACTGATGTGCATTTACTGCACCTACGCAGTTCCACCTTCTTGCTAAAGTCGCACCTGCAATGCACGGTGATGTCAGCAGGGCATCGCCCCTGCACTTCTCTACCCGCCCATATTGTGCCACCCATATGATGTGTGTGCCGCACCTGTAGAGCTGGAGAATCATGTTGGCCTCCGCTCCTGCGGTGGTCTAGCCGCAGATGCATTGCCGCACCTACGTCAATTTTCCTCTTTATTTTAATTCATTTTCCAACTCATTCCTCCATTGTTTTGAGATCAGCAAAGGAGGTAAATTTGCACTTTCTTGAAGATTTTGTGTTCCCTTGAGGTAAATCCCTTCCCCTCGCCTTTAAATTATGTAAATGTTGGTTAATTTTTTCTTCCATCATCAATTGGGTCCTAATTTCGCATGATTTCTCTTCTATCAAAGTGGCATGTTTTGGACCATTGAGGTCTGAATTTTCTTCCAAATTTTCCCATAGTTGGGGCATGCACCCCCCCATCTTGTTAGGAGCATAATTATGAAGTTTGTTTCTTGTTTTATTAAGCGGGCCAAAAGGGTCATTTTCTGACCCGATTTATAGCCCAAAATTTTGTATAGCAATATGGGTGACATTTTCTCGTCTTGACCCCTAGTTTATGTTTATGATACCATGGTAACATTTTTAGTCACTCCAGATGAGAAAGGCTCCCAAGTGATAGTTTGTGCTTGCAGTTTGGTATTGAGGTAGGTGACAGTTTCCTTCTTTTAGACATGGCTTAGTCAGATTTTATATCTTATAAGTTAGTTGAACGTTAGGGTAAGTTTTAGGTTAGAACTAGGCTTAAATTCTATTTTCTGCATAAAATTTGCCATTTTTGGGACCGTAGAGTAGGTTTATTTATGCTTATCCTTAGCTTAGGAGCTTGTAGCTTTGTCTTGGTTAGACTAGTCCTTAATGTATTTTGAGGAGGTTTTAGAGGTAGAGTAGGTGCTTTTGCTTATTTTTGTGTTTAGTTCAATTTCTTCCATTTATATTTACCAATATTGTGTAACTATGGGCTCGAGGCCATAGCTTTGGACTGGACGGAGTTTCAGGTGAGTACCTTGTTTGGAGGGTGCCTTTGCCCTATCTTTGGTGTATATCCTTGTATTTACTTGGTTTCCGAATTGTATTTATTCCTTCTCTATTCATGGACTTGGCACATAATGGGGTTTTAAAGGAAGAAATATTAGTTTGTTTTTGAGTTTGAAAAAGGTTATCACCCTTACTACACGTCTTGAATTTCTAAAAAAAGATTTGTACTACTATACTACTTATTTCAACTTCTAAAATTTAACTCCTTTTTTAACTAATTGGAGCTTTATGAGGGGATTTTTACTTACTGCATGTCCGATGTAATATTTTAGACTCATGTTTACATTATTGCATGTCTGATGTAGGATTTCATACTCTTGTTTACTCATTACATGTCCGATGGAAGATTTTGGACTCATATTACATTGGCCTCATATTGCATCGCATACATCTCATGTTGCACTGCATTTTATGTTGGTTATTTCTGCTTTAAGTGCCTTTTTACCTTTATTGTTGTACCTGTATTGTTAGCTGGGAGTGTTTGATTTTCAGTTTTTCTCGTTATAACTAGATTTAGGTGGATCCTGATAGCTAGTTTAATTTCTAATTTCTTATATTATATTATATTTTTCTGAGCTCGATCGGCCTATTATGCCTACTGAATACCCCATGTTTTTGTACTCATACTACATTTCTGCATCTCTTTCTGATGTAGCACCTTGTACGAGCTACCCCCATTGATTTCCCTTTCCTTCGTGTATAGTAATTTTTTGGATCATGGTGAGCTACCCGGTGTTTGGAGATCGTTATTGCCTTTCATCTTTCATACTATTTGTATTTTGTATTTTGGTAGACAATACTATGTTGTATAACTTTATTTTGTACTTTAAATATTGTTGTACCGGTGACACCAGGTTTGAGGTTTGGTTTCTTTATATATTTCATCTTTCACGGTCTTTATAGTGCCATTTTTTCTATATTTTGTATGGTTGGTATATATCTATACTTTTGTCCTTTATCTTACTATGCTTTCACTTCTGCTACCCTTGTTTAAATGCTTAGTTGTATTATCATATTCTTGGGTTGGCTCACCTACTAAGGGGTTTTAGTAGGCGCCATCATGGCCCAATTTTAGGTCATGACAGAGATCTCATTGGGAGCACAATTATTAATTTTTTTTTCCATTTTGTTAAGCAGGCCCAGAGGGTCATTCTCCAACCAGATTTCTGGTCTGAAATTCCCTATAGAAATATGGATGTCATTCTTCTTGTGTTGACACCTAGTTTCTGTTTATGATAACATGGCAGTATTATGAGGCACTTCGAAAGGGAAAGTCTCCGTAGTGACGATTCGTGCTTGCAGTTTGGTGTTGAGGTAGGCTATGATTTCCCTCTTTTAGACCTGGCCTATTTAAATTTTATATTTTATAATATACTTGAACGCCAGGGTAAATTTTAGGTTAGAACTAGGCTTCAATCCTATTTTTTGCATAAATTTGCCATTTATGGGACCGTAGAGTAGGTTTATTCATGCTTACCCTTAGCTTAGGAACTTGGAGCTTTGACATGGTTAGCCTAGAATCCTTAGTGTATTTTAAGGATGTTTTATAGGTAGAGTTGGTGCTTTTCCTTATTTAAATGCTTTATTGTACTTCCACATCTCTTGGGTTAGGCCTGCCTACTGGAGGCTTATTAGGCGCCATCATGGCCCAATTTTGAGTCATGAAAAAGTGGTATAAGACCTTAGTAGAGTCTCATGGATTGGTATGATGACGTTTGTATCCTCTTTGCGGGAGGCTATAAGGCATTCCTAAGAAGGATTCCATCTTGTTTGATTCCTCATCGTGCGTTTTTGACTCTATCAACTTCTAAATATCTTTTCTTTTACTCTCACTCAAATGGTTTGGATGAGATCAACGACAAGTGAGGGTGAAGCTTCCATGCCTATAGTGAAGAGCCCCAGTTAGGGGATGGGGTAAAGGTCAACCCAGAGGTCGAGATAGGGCACATGTTGTGGCACCAGCACGAGCCCTAAATAGTTTACCATCACCAGAGCTGAATATTGATGTTATGAAGGTTCAGTATGAGCCAAAGGGCATGGGGCCAGCCTAGCCCTTGACAAGTTTTGTGGCTACCATGGTTTTCTAAGATAC
Organism: Jaltomata sinuosa; assembly: GCA_003996215.1. Lineage (NCBI taxonomy): Eukaryota > Viridiplantae > Streptophyta > Magnoliopsida > Solanales > Solanaceae > Jaltomata > Jaltomata sinuosa. The sequence continues at coordinate 183,235 of QJPP01003879.1, read as the reverse complement.
TTTAGTTCATCTACTTAGTTTCTTAGCCTGCAGCTTTGCTCGGTACTTCAATTGGTTCCCAGATAAGGAATGAGGATCAAGCTTCAACAAAGGCAATGACACATGGTTCAGGAGCACAACCTGCTACTGTAGCTCCCCATATAGAGGTGTTGCCAGTTCCTATAGTTATTTTGTCTATTCCTGCTAGGAGATGTTTTGAACGTTCCTTCGGTTGGGTCACCTGAGGTTTTCAGATGCTCTAAGGAAGGATGCTCATGAGTTTTTGATTAGTGGCCAGAAGAGGTTGCATAATCTCGGGTTGGTCAAGTCACACAAAGGAGATTATACTGTGGTTTAGCTGGATGGTCTAGCAAAATAGTGGTGGAGGTCCTACATTGCCTGCAGATAAGCCGGGTTACCTCTGATTTAGTGGGCTCAGTTCTCTGAGACTTTCTTGGGGAAGAATATGCAATGCATCTTGAGAGAGCGGTTGATGGATAAGTTCACTAGGTGGGTGCAGGGCTCCATGATTTGGCATAGTATGAGGTTAATTTTCATGAGTTGGCTAGGAATGCCACCATGATTATTCCTACTGAGCATGAGAGGGTGTGTTGTTTCATTAGAGGGTTGATCTTACAGCTTCATTTGCTACAGAGGGTATGGTAGACTCAGGCTAGTCTTTATTGAATATTTTAGATCATGCATGTACTATAGAGGGCATACTGTGAGGCCCAAGGGGGTAACGATAGGAGGCTCTGGCATTAGGGTAGTTACAGTGGTTCACAGACTGAGGGTAGAGGCTTATTTGATAGAGGTCAACACCAGCAGTGCTTCCTGTCAAGCCAGTTTGTTCAGGAAGTATTACAGATTACCGAGGATCAGAGTAGTCATGGTACTGGTCAGGCTTTTTGTGGTACACATTTTAGGTATTCAAGCCATGGTGGCCAGTCTGGTTCAATGGATTCTTATGTTCGTACCTTGGAAGCTAGAGGCTGCTACGAGTGTAGTGAGCAGGGGCACTTTGTAAGAGATTGTCCTAGAGTCAAATAGAGCATTTAGTAGGGTAATAAGGTTCAGGCCCCCAGGGCTCTAGTGACACCGGCTAGAGGTGGTATATAGGGTAGTAGGGAAGGTCCCCACGGTACTAGAGGTTGTCCTTAAGCCGATAGATCAGGTGGACGTGGCGGTCGGAGCCACGTGTATGCTTTTATGGGCTGGCCAAAGGCTAAGGCTTCAAATATTGTCGTCACATGTACGATCTTTTTTTGCCATCAGTCAGCTTCTATATTATTTTATCTGGGGTATATATTTTCTTATGTGTCTACGTATTATTCTACACTTTTAGAGTCTGATTGTGTGTTATTGCCTGTGCCTTTGTGTGTAGCTACCAAGTAGGAGATTCCTTACTAGTAGATCATGTTTATCCGGCTTTTATGGTGGTTATTCTGGGGAATGACACATGGGTAGACCCGGTTGTGCTATACATGGTTGATTTTGATGTGATTTTAGGCATGGATTGGCTGTCTTCCTATTGTGTGTTCTTGGATTTCTTCGCCAAAACTGTTAATCTTTGGATGCCTGATATCTCTTTTGTTGTATAGAAGGATTTCGATAGCCTCATGCCAAGGGGAGTTATATCTTTCCTGAGTGCCCAATGATTAGTTGGGAGAGGGTGCTTAGCCTATCTTGCTTACGTCTGTGATACTATTTCCACAACAACTTCACCTGAGTCAGTTCATGTGGTTTGCAAGTATTGAGATGTGTTTTTCTTTGATCTACTATGTCTTCCTCTTAATTGTGATATTGACTTTGGTATTTATATTGAGCCGTGCACTCAGCTCATTCCTATTCCCTCATACAAGATGGAAGCAGCCGAGTTGAGAGAGCTTATGGATCATCTCCATAATTTGTTAGGTAGAGGGATTATCAGACCTAGTGTATCTCTGTGGGATGCTCCTGTTATGTTTGTTAAAAAAAAAGAAAGAGTCTATACATATGTGTATTGACTACAGGCAGCTGAATAAGGTGACAATAAAGTTCAGGTATCTCATGCCGCATATTGATGATTTGTTTAACCAGCTACAGGGTGCAATGGTGTTCTATATGATTGACTTGAGATCTGGGTATCATCAGTTCAGGATCACTCATTACAGCCATTATAAGTTCCAAATCATCTCTTTTGGGTATGTTTACCAATGCCCCATCAATATTTTTAGAGTTGATGAACTGTGTGTTCAGATCCTACCTAGATTTCTTTGTTATTGTGTTTATCGAAGCTATTTTAGTATATTCGAGAAGTAGATACGATCATGAGAAATATCATAGAGTTGTAATTTAGACCTTGCGATACTATCAGTTATATGCTAAATTCACTATATAACCCAGTGTTCTAACCTGGTTCTTCTAACGAGTTTCTCCTAATGCTTTTTTATCCATATGGTTGAAACTTTTTTATGATGTCAAAAGGGGGAAGTGTGTATACTGTGAAAAATGACTCTGACTTGGTTCATCTAACGCGTGTCTTCTGATACTTTGTTTAGACTCTGAATTGATTGAAATAGGTTGAGCACAGTACACAAGGAACGTGAGTTTGTCATCATCAAAAAGGGAGAATTTGTTGGGTTCTTGTATGTTTTGATGATTGGCGACATAGTGAAACACATACATTAACATGTTCCTATTACCTATTTCATCACGCAGAGTCCTACTTGCATTAAGATTCTTTGAAATTAAGGAGTCTCAAGTAGAAAAGATCTCAAAGCTTGCACAAAGAACGAATCAGATAAGAGTCTACATATGATAAGGAGTATAGACATGGGTAGACCAAGAGAGTCCAACAATCAAGAGAGTCCATGAAATAAGAGAGTCCAAGCATTCTTGGGGCATATGGTGTCTAAGGATAGGATTATGGTGGATCAAGCAAAAGATTATGGCAGTTAGTGATTGAGCTAGGCCTACTTCTCTGTAATAACCGTCCAGGTCATTTCTCAATTTTCATGCTTTTCCTGTATTTTGAGCTTTCCACAGTGGCTACAGGTTATTTATGACTTGACAGAACAAATGGTTTGGTTCCCTGGCCATTCATTTGTGTTTTAAGCTTATTTCCCTATTTTGCAACTCTAAATGTTCGAAGAGTAGACTTTGGTCAACATTAGGAGAAGACGACATCAGATGGAAATTTTGTCAGTGATGTTAACTCTAGAACATTGAATTTAGGCTAGTGGAAGTTTTGGTTCGGGTCCCGAGGCTGTCAGATTTATTTTGGGCTATTGGGTTTTGTTTTAGTAAAAGTTAGTTTTTAGGCGTGGGGCCAACTTTTCATTAAAACAATTAAGGGTTTCATCGATTCTATTGAGTTTGAAATGTCATTTCTAGTTGGGGAGCATGTTTGGTTTGTATTCGTCGGGTTTCGAATGAATCCTGAGGGTCCGTCAGGGCATTATTGGAGTTGTTGTTTTTGCTGCAACTATTGAAGTAGTACCTATCCCTTCACATGCATGGGAGGTTGGTTGCGTGTGCATTGAAGGGAGGTTGTCGCATATGTGATGCCTGCGTGCATGGTGGCCAGCTCGTGTGTATGTTGAAGGCATGCCTGGGCCTGCCCCCGCATGCCTTATGCGTACGCAAGATCCTGGCTACATGCGTGGTGGCCTAGCCGTGTGCGCACAGGTTTGGCTGGCAGCGTTACATAAGTTTCAACTTTGTTTTCTCCTCCTAGGTTCTGAAATTTCTCTATTGTTTTGAGCTTCAAAGCTGGTTCAAAGCTTCCCTCTTATCCCCAACAATTCTTGTAAGTTCATCTTAATTCTCTTCTCATTTTTTATCTTTTAATTCGCGATATGTTCCGTTTAATTTTGTTAACTTTTTGTTTAAGATTCTTTGATCTTATGGACTTTTGGGGATGTTTTGTTCCCTGAATTGAGTCTCATTTTGGCCCAAATTTTGGATGGGTTTAGAAACCCATTGTGAATATATTTATAAATTTTGTTTTTTTTGTTTCGTAAGGCGATCCCCGACGGTCATTTTCTGATCCGATTTCTAGCCAAAAAATTTGTATATCAGTACGAGTGTCATTATTCTCATTTTGACACCTAGATCATGTTTATGGTAGAGTGGCAGCTCTTAGAGGCTTCTCAGGGGATATAGGCTCTGGTCGTGTGGATTGTACATAACTGCTCGACTTCCAGGTAGGTTATGACTTACATACTCTTAGACTTAGCTCTTATAAGGTGTTTGTATGGTAAATTGCTAATTTATGGGTGGGTTATCATGGTTGAATACATCAACTTAGGTATTAAATTATTATAATAGCTTATTTTATAGGCCTTAGAGTGAGATAGCATTTGGGAATCCTTAGCATAAGTTGTAGCTCCTTCCTTAATATTTGGCATAGTTTCATGGTAGTTCTGGGTTAAGGTTCTTTGCATTAACCTAGCATAGGCTGGTTGTAGAATGGGGTGATTAGATTACGGAGCCTTAAAATAGTATTAGGAAAGGACTTCGTGGTAGAGTCGTCTTTTTCCTGTTGCTTTTATATTTACTTTTACTGCTTTTCCCTCGTTTTACTTTCTGGCTTTGTATATTGTATATTATGGGCCCAGGGCCATGGATGCGGGACACCAGGTCATTATGAATCCTCCCCTTCACTGTAAATTATTGGTTTGGTGCTAGTTTTAGTGTATATTTGGTTAATAGTTCAAGTTAGTGTAGTCTCGGCTTGTTGCTTGCCTTAACTTAAGTTTTGGGTTAGTTGGCAGCTTTCGGTTGATTTTCTTTTAAGTTTGGAAGTTAGTGTAGTGTTTTCCCGATAGAATCTACCATAGGCTAGTTCCCCTGCTTTAGTGCGAAGAATTTGGTTGTCCTTTGTGTGATATGATTTGGCTAGTTGTGCTCTTTGACTGTTCATTCATACTTAAGCATGGCATATGGTTGACTTTATTTTTGAAATATTATTTTTGGTCAAAAAGAGGATTATGGAATATGCTAAATGACTTTTGGTTTCTTTAAAATGAATTTGGCCTATTTTTAGAAAGACTGATTTGCTAAAGTTGCATGTCTGAGGAGACCCGTGTTTCGGACAGTTTTACTGACTATTTAAACTTGCATGTCCGAGGAGACCCATGTTTCAGATGATTTTACTGACTATTTAAAGTTGCATGCGCGAGGAGACACGTGTTCCGTGATAAGATCTCGATTAGAAAGACTAATTGAAATCCAAATACGGAAATTAAATAAACAAAAGATATGTAAATTAAAGCTAATTAACCAAGTTTGTGGGCAACAAGAGACTTTTTACCCTTACCTTCCAATTGAACCTAATTAACCACCAATAACTCCTCAATCAAACAAAGAGATATACAAATGAATCCATAAATGGATGACTCTATGATTAATCAAGCAAATAAGTTAACAAGCAATCAAAGGAATCCACCCCTAATCACTCAACTAAACTATTAGGAGTCCACCCAAGAAATTTCTACACTAGATTAACTAATTGGGAAATCCACCCAATGACTACAAGATAACAATCACAACTAGAATCTTTCGAAGCAATTCAATATTAATCAAAATTGATGCAATGTAAATGACTAAGGAATGTATTTATAGTGTCTGCCTTGTAAAATAAAAGGCCAAAAAGTGACCTAATAAGACCCTAAACTTGGCCCATGATGGGCCATGTATGGAGGCTGATACAAAACACACAAGGCATTGTTCTCAACGCACACCTTCTGCGAAGTCCTTGTGCAAAATGCACCAGGGGAAGTGCCCAATGCACCTCTGGTCGCACCCCGAGGCAGAATCTCCATTCAGCTTCTTCTTTGCTCCATGTGATCATCCACAAGTCGTAGATCCTTGATCTACGTTCTTCAATGGTCTCCAAAGCCTCTTTTTCATGAATATAACTTGTAAGTCTTGGAGTTCTTTGGCTTGCTTCAATTGGGGCTCAATGAGGCTCTTCGAAGCCCCCTTTTGTGCTCCAAGGGTGGGTGTGGATCGGATCCTCTTGTCTAGACCTTGAATTATATGTCTAGTAAGAATGTTGCCGAGCAATATCGTATCATCCTTCACTTCTTGAAAAGGATTCATCCTCAAATCCAAACTTTGCAAGAATATAGGTAGGAAAAACAACCATAATTTCCTCATAGTATGAGGGTTAGCACAAATAGTAGTTTGCCAAAGTGGCATATTCTCAAGATACAACAAAGTATTCCCTATTGGAATGAAAAAATAGTCAATATATGGAGTACAAAGGAATTAGTTGTTCAACCCATCACGAATATAGTACCCTTCAAAGGAAGGTACCACTTGGTCACACACACAATGGAATAAGTCAAAGGTATGCCTACCCCTTCTACATGCAATTTCAACACAAGCATGAACATCATCGAATGCAAAGAGGTAGTAGAGGAAGGTATTTAGCACTCTAGTCTCATCAATGGTGTTTCCACATGCAAGAATACTAATAAGCACATGAATTGCATCAAACAAAACACAAAAATGGGGAACACCTAAGGATAGAGTGATGACATTTTGGTACATATCACCTTCTCTTGTCACAAAACTCATGCCCACGTTAGATACATACTCTCCACAAACATGAATATCGTCATATATAAAAAGGTAGTAAAGAAAGGCAAAAACATCACTAGTGTCAATCATGGTGTCCTCATATGCAAGTTTATAATTAGGTACAAGGATCCTATTATGCATATTCTCACATGTTTGGACATACGATATTAACTTGCGGTTCAACACACAAGTGTCACCTTTTCTTTTCACATCACTCCTCAAAGGTAGGGCATCTTCCAAAATAGGCATGCTTGGAAAGGGAACGAGGGACCTTTTAGCAGCACATTCATTCAAATACACGTGGTCCTCCCAAGAAATTGGGTACCCTTCAATTAAGAGCTCTATCATTCTCTCAAGAGTCCAACCTAACACTTCAAGTTGTCTACTCATATGGAGGTAAAAAGAAGTTGTTATCATGATCTTGGTACTAATTGTACCACATGGACTTTTCAACAAACAATATATTGAATTGGCATCCCAAACATGGGTGCCATGCAAGTTAAGCACAGTTGTATAAAACAAAGATGTAAGATACTAGACATTAACATGTTCATGATAGGGCATGTAAGCATCCAATCTTAAAAGTCTACCTACCATAAAATAAATTTCATCATGTCTCCAAGGGTCACTTGGAATCAAAGGGGATGGGTACATATCTTGGTTTGGAGATCCCACTTTGACATGCTCATGTTCCACCTTGGCTTATAAGGCATTCCCATCTCAAGAATCATCTTGGATTAATAGGATTGGTCCTCTCTTGTCTCTCTAAAGTTGGAATCCTTAGAGTCGGATCCCATGATACTTGTCATTTCATCTTTATGAGGTAAACATTGAGAAACCTCATTGGAAAGAAATCCTTTATGATCCTGCAAAAGAAAAGAATTGGTACTATGCAAAATGCTAGTACCTTGGTTAGTGTGAACTACAACCTCCATGGTGATGAGTCCCACTAAAGAGTGTTTCTAATATATGTTTTTCAATCATTTACTTGGCTCCATATTTTCAAACAAGTCATCTTCCTCATCAACCAAGTCCACTTTCTTAGGCACAAGAAATAATTCCCTCTAATTCTTTTCAATTTCTTCCCTTCAAATCACTTCCTGAAGTTCTTTCATGATCTTACAATCCTCACTCACTTGATAGGTTGTCAAGGGTGCAAGTGTAATATTTTTTCTTCCAAATACAAATGAGTACTTTTTATACCCCCCATAATATTGCACATCCCTATTAAATTACCACGGTCTACCAAGCAACATATAACATGCTAGCATGAGAACAATATCACATAAAATCTCATCTGGATACTTGCCAATGCCAAACCTTATGGTTTCTTGCTTGGTCTCTTTCATCTCACCATCGTCATTGAGCTATTGTAACTTGTAGGGAAGAGGATGCTTCTCACTAGGAAGTTGCATTCATTCAACCAAAAGTTCACTCACAATATTTGTACAACTTCCACTATTAATGATAAGAGCACATACCTTACCCATGATCTTGCAATGAGCATGGAACAAGTTCTCTCTTTGATGAAGCTCTTCTTTATCAAGGACCCCCATGATTTATCTCACGATGCATGATAAGTTCACATTCACTTGAAAGGGCTCAATATCAAAGCTCGAGGCTTCTTCATCTTGCCTAGCTCTAGGCTTACCATCTTCAAAATCTATAAGTTCTCCTCTTCTCAAGAGATGAGCAAAATTCACATTTTCCTCTAGCTTCTTTTCATCACAACCCAATGGTTCTTCTTCATTAAACTCATGGTTCTTTCTCTTGCCCTCACACTCCTCCTCATTATCCATTCAATATCTATCAAACAAGGCCATAATGGGTCTTCTATTAGGACATTTATTTGCAATGTGTCCTCTACCTTTACATCTAAAGCATTGAATAGTAGAAGGACGAGGAATGTTGGGTTTAACAAGATTACCTCCTTTAGCTTTGTCGTCCCCTTTAACCTTGTAGTCAGCTTTAGCTTGAGTATCTTCACCACTACCTTTGGATTGTTCTTGGATAGATGATGACTTCTACTTAGCTTTGCTCTTTCTCCCTGATGAAGTTAAGGTAAGCTTAAACTTGTATGCTTTCTCTTCTTTCAAGTCCCTTTCAATCGTAAAGGCATCATGAAAAGCCTCCTTTAGACTTGCATTGTGTTGAAGTCTCATGGGATTTGAGATGCCTTGTCTCAAGTTGGTAACAATTTGGATAACCGTGTTTAGCATAGGCTCATCAACTTTAGACCTTATTCTCAAACTCTAAAACTCACCATAATATTCTTCAACACTTTTGGCATCTTGTCGAAGCATGTACACCATATAGAGAACTACTAGATGATAAGTATGTGTAACATACCTGACTTCTATTAAAGCTAGAAACTCTTGCCACATAAGTGAATCATAAACAAAATCTCGAGCTCGTTCTCTCACTTTGGACTCCCACCATGTGGATGCATACCCCTGGAATTGAGTAATGGCATACTTAGCTTTCTAGGCATCTAAAATGTTGTTGGTGAGAAAGATCCTTTCACTTTACAACCTCTACTCAAGGAATTCTTCCGGATCACTACTTCCTTTGAACACTGGAAGGGTAACCTTGATGGTATTCAATCCTCTATCATGGTCACCACGATCTCCTTAACTATAAACATGTCTATCATCATAGTGACCACCATATCTTTCACCCCAATTACCATAATGATCACTATGGCGATCATCAAAACATTTACCTTTGTCTCCATTATCCTGCGATCTTGCACCTTGATTCCGACCATAACCTCTGAGTTACTCTCAATCTCTCAGGACCATAACTTTGTATTCCACCATGTTGAGGTCCATCATATTATCTATTAGCAAAATCTTCCGCATACTCTTCGTAGAGTGGATTGTGTTGGCTATCTTGTTAAGGTTGTTGGTTTTGGTTATGTGGTACATGAAAGTTAGCATGTAGTGCATTTTGGAGTGGAGTTCATTTTTGGTTTGCTACAAAAGTACGTTCCTCTTGTAGTAGGTAATTTGGATGAGTGGAGCTTTGTCTAACATTGTTCGGAAAGTTTGACATTTCGTAGGAGGGTTGTTGGATTTGTGGGGTGGGGCTTGGATTGGTATGGGGGTTGCATAACTCACGTACATGCCCCGAGGTAATAGTCATTGAGGAACTCATGTTCCTATTTGCTCCAGACCCATGAGTGGTATGAGGCGAGTCCTCCTGATTACGACTCTTAACAATCACTATTCGATCCTCCATACGATCCATACTTCCATTCACATCTGCTATCTTCCCAATTGTATGTGCTAAGCTCCCTTTAATATCTTCTACTTGCTTTGTGATTGAGGGAAAGGCCGCCTCAATACTAAAGGAACCCTATCCTTTATGAGCACAATCAAGAGCTTTTGACATTGTACCTGCAAAATTCAACACACGAGGATAGTAGTAAAGTCCCTCACCCTCTAGTATGTGAATGATCAACTTACCTCCTAAGCGACATCCAAGGATTGATAGTGAACTCCCTTTGCTCAACCAAGTCACAAGTCACCTATTCTTTGTGGAGGAATGGATTCTTGTTTCCCAAAAGAATGACGACTCAAAATCAAATGGATGGAGCCAAGAAGGTTTCCAATGAATGATCAAACGATAAAAGCTCAAAAATAATTGGTACGAAATGAAATGGATGGAAGAGATCTAATTACAACTAAGTAGAAACAATACTCATTGTTAATTAGTCTTAGGATTTTTAGATGATAGAAGAATCAAAGAAATGAAACTAAGAAGGTTAAACATGAGATTTGATGGAGTAAATAGGTTCTCCAACTTTTAGCTCGTGCAAAGGCTGATGCGATTCACACAAGGGAGAGTGCCTGTCGCACCTCAACTTTGCACTCCCCAAAAAAGAATGTCAACCTGCTTGGGGCAAAGTGCTAGTGCATTCCGCACCAAGCAAAGCACCCAATGCACCTTGCTTTGCACTACCCTAGGCAGACCATTGTAGCTTCCGCTTTTTACTCGTATTTCAGCTTTTTTTGTACTTTTTCCTCTTAGTACTTTCTCTCTTTGGTAAATTCTCTTTTGTACAAACACAAGTACACTTTTTTTTACTTCTTCTTTGGATCAAACACCTTTAATTCACATTATTCTTCAACAACACCTTCAAGAACAACTTATGAATTACAAATTTTCAACTTTCTCAATTTAACTCGGATTGAATCCATATTTGTAACATAGACTCTCCTTGATATAGAGAACAAAGCCCGGTACAAATTAGATTCAATTCAATTCTAAATGAAGAGAACCATTTTGGGTTCTTCAAACTTCAAAAATGGTAGATCCTTCAAACCTTAACAAAATTTCTTCAAATTTTACATTCAAGCTCCCTATGAATATGAGATCAAAGCCCAATAGGTTTGAAGCCTTCAATCAACCTAGATCTTTAGCTTGTTCTTCAAACTTCTTCACCCAACAATGGTGAATTCTTCAATTAAACTCCAAACAAGCTCAAATCTCAGATCTAGACTCAAGTGATACTAGAGAAAATGATTCTAGTATCAGATTTTCAAATAAAACACTAGATCAATAAATTTTTTGTAAAATTTTCCAAAAACATTTTTCTTTCAATTATTTTGAAATATTAAGATTTATGAACCTGGGATTAAGAATTATGGGAACAACCCTTTAGCCTAAGCTCTAATACCAAATGATTAGATCTCCATTAGGGAGACTAATAAAAATCCAAATGCAAAAATTAAATAAACGAAAGATATGTGAATTAAAGCTAATTAACCAAGTGTATGGGCAACAAGGAACTTTATACCCTCACCTCCAAAATGAACCTAATTAACCAACAATAACTCCTCAATCAAACAAAGATATAAACAAATAAATCCATAAATGGATGACTCTATGATTATTCATGCAAAGAAGTTAACAAGTAATCAAAGGAATCCACCCCTAATCACTCAACTAAACTATTAGGAATCCACCCAGTAGTACTATTAGGAATTCACCCAATAGATTTCTACACTAGATTAACTAATTGGGAAATCCACCCAATGACTACAAGCTAACAATACCAACCAGAAGCTTTCAAAGTAACTCAATATTCATCAAAATCTCAGGAATGTAAATGACTACGGCATATATTTATAATGTTTGCCTTGTACAGTAAAAGGCTCAAAAGTGACCAAAAAATATCATAAACTCAGCCCATGATGGTCCATGTGCGGAGGCTGATGCCAAAAACATAAGGCATTGTGGTCAATGCACACCATGTGCGAAATTCACCAGGGGAATTGCCCAATGTACCCCTGGTCACACCCCAAGGAAGAATCTCCATTCAGCCTCTTCTTTGCTCCACACAATTATCCACAAGTTTTAGATCCTTCATCTGCATTCTTTAATGGTCTCTAAAGCGTCTTTCTACATGAATATAGCTTGTAATGTTTGGATTTCTTTGGCTTGCTCCAATTGGGGCGTAATGAGGCTATTCCAATCCCCCTTTTGTGCTCAAAGGATGGGTGTGGCTCTGATCCTCTTATCTAGACCTTGAAGCATAGGTCTAATATGAATGTGACTGAGCAATATCGCATCATTTCGAGTGGTTTTACTGGCGCTCATTATTGAATTACTATATTACTCATACGCTATTATTTTTATGATACTGGGATTCTGTGCTTGCATTGCATAGGTGACATGCTACATCATACCATCTCATATTACATATCATGGCATATTACTGCATCCCTTTTTTTCCCATCAGGTTGATTACTAGTTAGTACTGCATTCTACCTGCATCCTCTAGACTTATGGGGGTCTAGTTGGATTCTTTGGTTGTTGAGTGTACCTTAATGGCTTATGGGAGGTCCGGTTGGGTTTAATTGTTTCCATTCATATTTTCCCAAGGTATGTACTTTATTCTCTCCCCCTATATTTAGTTAGATAGATGCTTTATATTGCCTATTGAGTTATTCTCACGTAGTTATCATAAATTTTATAGCTTTCGTAGGTTGACCTATTTCCTGACCCTTCTTTTCTTACCTTTAGTGCATTCGCATTTATTTATAGTTATATCTTATTTGAGCTCAGTCAGTCTATGATGCCAACTGGATACTACAATATTTTGTTATTCATACTACACTTCTGCATCTTTTTCTGATGCACATCTGTGTGCGAGTTATCATCGTTGATGTTGTTCTCGAGTGGTGTTGCTGATGATATACAAGGTGAGCTCTTGGTGATCGGAGTTGACCCATCTTCTTCTACTTTTGGACTTATCTTCTATTGTACTTTTGGAGAAAATTATGTATTTAATATGTCTATCTATTACATTTAGGTTATAGCAGATCTTGTACCAACTGACACCAATTCTTGGGGGAAATCTTGTATTTTTTTTTTCTCTCCCCTCTTTATCTATTTTATGCTTTGTCAGTTATCTTTTGATTTTTTATTATTGTGCTTCTACTTTTGCTTCATTCTCGTCTTAACCCATTAATCACAGTTCTGGGATAAGGGTTTGTCTTAACTACTGGTGGGTTATAGTAGGTGCAATCACGACTAGATAAGTCAGGTCGACTCTAGGTTCATCGGTTTCATTGGCATAAGAGAAAGTGTCTAGTAGAGTCTCGCGAATTGGTATGATGATGTATGTATCCTATCTGCGGGAGGCTACAGGGCATTCTTAGGAAATGTTAGCTATTTTTGACTCCTTATCATGCGTTCTTGGCCATGTTAACTTCTAAAATTCCTTTGTTCCATTCCTTCTCAGATGATTAGGTAAAGTACGTTAGCAAGTAACGAGTAGGCTCCTATGCTTGTTACTACTATGTTTCCCCCATCACTCGAGTTTCAGATTAAGATTTTACCACTTTAGCTAGGGGGTTTGGGGTAAGGCCAACCTCTGATAGGATTTGTCTCCACCTCAGTTCTTTAGGACACTGTGGCTAGGACTCTGAGTCTTAAGTAGGATGTGTCTTAGCCAGAGGCAGTACCCAGTTCTTTGAGTAGTGTTATGACAAGGTTAAGGTTGCGAGTCTCCAACAAGGCTCTATAACTGTTTCGGAGTATGAGGTAGGGTTTCACGAGATGACTAGGCACATTGCCAAGACTATGCCTATAGAGTTGGAGAGAGTGTGGGGTTTCATAAGAGGGTTGAATTCACCTCTCCATTTGGCGATAGAGCACTTGGTGGTAGTTAGGACCATATTTCTTCAGGTGGTAGATCATGCATGGGCTGTAGAGAGGTCTTGTCATGAGGTTTATGAGGGCATTGGTAATGGGCATCGTCATTAGGGAAGCTTCTGTGGTTCTCAGTCTCGGGTTATGCGATTCCCTAGCACAGGTCAGTCTCACTACTATAAGTCTAGCAGGCCAGTTCAGGTGGCACCACAGGGATTAGGTCAGACTTCACGAGGCTTGCATTTTGGGTGTTTTAGCCGTGGTGGCCAATCTGGTTTGGTGAGTTCTTTTCGAAGGACTTCAGCTGGTAAGGGTTGCTATGTGTGCAGTGAGTCAAGGCACTTTGCTAGGGATTACCCAACGGTTACGTATTTTAGGCGACAAAGTTAGTAGGCTTTATATCTCAGAGCTCCAGCACCACCGACTATAGGTAGTGTGCAGGGTAGTAGGGGTGGTCCATATATAGTTGGAGGTGATTTTCAACCAGGCAGTTCAGGTAGCGGTCTTGAGTAAGAAGGCACCTTGCATCAGAGTAGAACTTCTCCAGGTTGTTATAGTTGGGGAGTGACCAACCACTTTTATAGAGAGTGTCCCCAGCGTGGGATGATTTAGCCTTCAGCACCGACTACTCAGTGCATGGGTGGACGTAGACAATTTAATGCTTTTCTTTGTAGACCATATATGGAGGTTCCAGATATTTTCATTACAAGTATGATCTTTGTTATCACCAGCTTATGCATTTAACTACCCGTAAAAGGATTCTTTTAGTAGTGTATCGGGTGTATCACCCTTGGAAGGTGACTAACTAGGGGTATAAAGCGTGGGTAGGCCTTGTTAGCTTAATTATAGGTCTTCACTGTGATTCGAGAGTTAGTTTGAGTATCTCAATATCTAGCGGTCTAGGGGTGGTTTTGCCAGGGTAGTCATCTAGGTTATGACTGGAATCCATTCAGTTAGTATGGTATGGTACCGATAGCCATGTGCCAAGGAAGGTTGTGTTGTCTCGGGGAGCTGGTCGTTTGCGGGCAAGTGGGTATCAGATGTATTTTCTTATATTTAGGGGGTTATAGCCAACCTTCTATTCTTGATCAATTTAGGTGGTTAGTAGATATCCAGGTTGTTTGTACTATTTTTCCTTAGTACTCAGTCTAGTTGAGTTTTGACTTTAGCATCGTTGTTGAGTTTGGCACTCGGCCTATTCCTTTATCCGCCTTATCAAGCGATGCCAACAGAGATGTACGAGTTAAGGGTATTGTTCTAAGGTTTTCAGAGATAGAGGGTTGCCAGATATAGTCTATCTCCATCGGGTGTTCCATTTAGGTTATGAATTTGAGGGGCCTTGGGTTCTTGACATATTTAGTTTTGATTACCTTATGTTTGTTAGTTAATAACAACTAAGAGTACTCAAGGACTTGAGGAGGTGCTTGACATACCTTTGGAGTTAGGTTCTAGACTTGGGGGTCTAGCAGGTTACTTTAGATAGTTCGTGGAAGGTTATTTTTAGTTGCAGCACCAATGACCAGAGTGATTCCTTACTTGGTCTTTTTTATTGGGTTGATAAGGCCGGGATGAGTTACTAAAGGTTGAGCCATGTGGATTTCACCATCGATTAGGATCTGCAAGGTGTGGGCTAAAAGTATTTGTATGTTGAGAGGCTTTCAGAGTTCGTGGTTTGCCTACAGGTACATCAGGATGAGTATTTTGAGCGGGAATACGGTGAGTGGAGAGTTTATGAGTTTTTCAATGGCTAAGCAGCGACCTTTGACTTTGGGCATCCTTTCCTTTTCTTATGATTTGGTTTGAATTGGTATTTATGGCATGACAGATTTTCTTTCTAAGTGGCAGGGCTAGTAAGGCAACCTTAGAACCAGATAGATAAGATCTTAATTAGGGAGACTAATCGAAATCCAAATGCAGAAATGAAATAGGCAAAAGATATGTGAATTAAATCTAATTAACCAAGTTTATGGGAAACAAGGGACTTTATACCCTCACCTCCCAATTGAACCTAATTAACAAACAATAATTCCTCAATAAAATAAAGAGACAAACAAATGAATCCACAAATGGATGACTCTATGATTAATAAAGAAAACAAGTTAACAAGCAATCAAAGGAATCCACCCCTAATCACTTAACTAACTATTAGGAATCAACCCAATACACTATTAGGAATCTACCCAATAGATTTCTATACTAGATTAACTAATTGGGAAATCCATCCAATTACTACAAGCTATCAATAGCAACTAGAATTTTTCAAAGAAATTCAATATTCATCAAAATCTAAGGAATGTAAATAACTAAGACATGTATTTATAGTGTTTTTCTTGTACAATTAAAGTCCTAAAAGTGACTTTAAAAGACTCTAACCTCAGCCCATGATGGGTCATGGGAGAAATAGTGTGCAAAATACACAAGGCATTATGACCAACGCACATGTTGTGTGAAGTCCTTATGTGAAACGCACCAAGGAAGTGCCCAACGCACCCCTGATCAAACCTCAAGGAAGAATCTCCGTTCAGCCTCTTCTTTTCTCCACGCGATCATCCACAAGTCATAGATCCTTGATCTACATTCTTCAATGATCTCCAAAGCCTCTTTCTTCATGAATATAGCTTTTAAGGCTTGGAGTTCTTTTGCTTTATTCACTTGGAGCGTAATGAGGCTCTTCCTAGCTCCCTTTTATGCTCCAAGGGTCCATGTGGCTTGGATCCTCTTATCTAGACCTTGATGTATAGGTCTAGAATGAATCTCGTTAGGAAATATCGTATTATCCTCCCTTTCTTGAAAAGGATTCATCCTCAAATCCAAACCTTGCAAGAACATAGGTAGGACAAACAACCTTAATATCCTCATCAAAGGAATTTCCACATCCAAGAATACTATTAAGCACATGAATTGCATCAAGCAAAGCACAACAACGGGGAACACCTAAGGATAGACTGATTAGATTTTGGTACACATCACCTTCTCTTGTCACAAAACTCATGCCCATATAAGATGCATACTCACCAGAAACATGAATATCATCATATGTAAAAAGGTAGTAAAGAAATGTAACAACATCACTGTCATCAATCTTGGTGTTCTCATATGTAGGCTTACAATTACGTACAAGGATCCCATTAAGCATATTCTCACATGTTTGGACATACGATATCAACTTGCGGTTCAACACACAAGTGTCACCTTTTCTTTTCATACAACTCCTCAAAGAGAGGGTATCTTCCAAAATAGGCATGCTTGCAAAGGAAACGAGGGATATTTTAGCAACATATTCATTCGAATATGCATGGTCCTCCAAAGAAGTTGGGTACCCTATAATCAAGAACTCAAGCATGCTCTCAAGATTCCAACCTAACAATTCAAGTTATCTACCCATATGAAGGTAACAAGAAGTTGGTATCATGACCTTGGTACTAATTGTACCACATGGACTCCTCAACAAACAACATATAGAATTGGCATCCCAAACATGGGTTCCATGCATGTTAAGCATATTGGCATCAAATAAAGATGTAAGATACAAGACATTAATATGTTCATGATAGGGTATGTAAGCACCCACTCTCAAGAGTCTACCTACCACACCATAAATGTCATCATGGCTCCAAGGTTCACTTGGAATCAAAGGGAATGAGTACATACCTTGTGTTTGGAGAGTCACTTTTGCATTCTTGTGTAGAAACCTTGGCTTGTAAGGAATTTCCATCTCAAGAATTATTTTGGACCAATAGGATTGGTCCTCTCTTATCTCTTTGAAGTTGGAATCCTTAGAGTTGGATCCCATGATACTTGTCATTTCATCTATGTTAGGTAAACTTTGAGTAACCCCATTGATGAGTACTCCTATAGGAACATGCAAAAAAGTAGAATTGGTACTAGGAAAAATGCTAGTACCTTTGTTAGTGTGCACTACAACCTCCATGGTGATTAGTCCCACTAAAGAGGGTGTTCCTCATCCATGGATTTCAAGCATTTACTTGGCACTATATTTTCAAGCAAGCCATCTTCCTCATGATTGGCCAAGTCTACCTTTTTATGCACAAGTAATAATTCCCTCTCATTCTTTTTAATTTCCTCTCTTTGAATCACTTCCCAAAGTTCTTTCATGATTCTATAATCCTCACTTACTTGATAGGGTGTCAAGGGTGAAAGGATAAACTTTTGTCCTCCAAGTACAAATGAGTACTTGTTAGACCTCCCATGATGTTTCACATCCCTATCAAATTTCCATGGTCTACCAAGCAACATATGACATGCTAGCATAGGCACAATATAACATAGAGTCTCATCTTGATACTTTCCAATTCTAAACTTTATGGTTGCTTACTTGGTCACCTTCATATCACTATTTTACTTAGGCCATTGTAACTTGTAGGGGGGAGGATTCTTTTAACTAGGAAGTTTCATTCATTCAACCAAAGTTTCACTCACAACATTTTTACAACTTCCACTATCAATGATAAAAGAAGATACCTTATACATGATCTTGCAATGAGCATGGAAGAAGTTCTCTCTTTGATCAAGCTCTTCTTTATCAAGGACCACCATGATTCATGCCACGATGCATGATTAGTTCATATTCACTTGCAAAGGCTCCACATCAATATCCGAGGCTTCTTCCTCTTGCCTAACCATAGGATTAGTATCTTCACATTCTAGAGGCTCTCATCTTCTCAAGAGACAAGAAAAATTCACGCCATCTTCCAAATTCTCTCCATCAAAACCCAATGGTTCTTCTTCATTAAGCCCATCATTCTTTCTCTTGTTCTCACACTCCTCTTTATCATATATGCAATATCTATCAAGCAAAGCCATAATGAGGTTCCTATTAGCACACTCCCTTGTAATATGTCCTCTACATTGACATCTAAAGCATTGAATGGTAGAAGGACGAGAAATGTTAGGTTTAACAAGATTACCTCCTTTAGATTTGTTGTCCCCTTTCACCTTGTAGTCGACTTTCACTTGAGTAGCTCGACCACTACCTTTTGAGTTCTGTTGGTTAGATGACGACTTCCGCTTATCTTTATTCTTGCTCCATGATGAAGTTGAAGTAAACTTGGCCTTTTTTGCTTTCTCTTCTTTCAAGTACCTTTCAACCTTAGAGGCATAATAAAAAGCCTCCTTTAGACTTGCACAGTGTTGAAGTCTTATAGGTTTTGAGATGTCTTGTCTCATGTTGGCAACAAAATAGATCACTATGTTTAGTATAGGCTCATCAACTTTAGACTTCATTCTCAAACTCATCATAATAATCTTCAACACTGTTGGCATCTTGTCGAAGGATGTACACCTTCTTGAGAACTTCTTCATGATAAGTAGGTGTGACATACCTCACTTCCATGGGTACTAGAAACTCTTCCATATAGGAAAATCATGAATGATATCTCGGGCTCGTTCTCTCACTTTTGACTCCCACCTTGTGGATGCATACCCCTCAAATTGAGTAATGGCATACTTAGATTTTAATGCATCCAAAATGTTGTTGGTGAGGAAAATCCTTTCACTTTGTAACCTCCACTCAAGGAATTTTTCCGGATCGCTACTACCTTTGAATGTTGGAAGAGTAACCTTGATGGTGTACAATCCTCTATCATGGTCACCACGATATCCTTGATGATAATCATATCTATCATCATAGTGACCACCATATCTCTCACCTTGATTACCATAATGATCACCATGGCGATCATCAAACCATTCACCTCGATCTCCATTCCCTTTCCATCTTGCACCTTGATTCTGACCATAACCTCCGGGTTGCACTCGATCTCTTGGTGCAACATAACCTTGTCTTCCACCATATTGAGGTCCTTCATAATTTCTATTAGCACAAGATTCCTCATACTCATCGTAGAGTGGATTTTGGTTGCTATCTTGGTAAGGCTCTTTGTTTTGTTTATGTGGTACATGCAAGTAAGCATATGATGCATTTCGGAGTGGAGTTTGGTTTTGGTTTGCTACAAAAGTAAGTTCCTCTTATAGTGGGTAATTTGGATGAGTGGAGCTTTGTCTAACATTGTTCGGAAAGTTATACATTAGGTAGGAGGGTTGTTAGATATGTGGGGTGGGGCTTGGATTATTTTGGGGGTTGCATAACTCACGTGCATGTCATGGGGTAATCATCATTGAGGAACTCGTGTTCCTATTTGCTCCCAACACATGAGTGGTATGAGGTGAGTCATCCTGATTAGGACTCTCAATATTCACCATCCTATCCTCCATACAATCCATCCTTCTATTCATATTAGCTATGCTTCTATTTATATTAGCTAATTTCCTTGTGATTGAGGCAAAGGCCGCCTCAACATTAAAGGAACTCTCTCCT
This sequence comes from Jaltomata sinuosa, assembly GCA_003996215.1. Taxonomy (NCBI): domain Eukaryota; kingdom Viridiplantae; phylum Streptophyta; class Magnoliopsida; order Solanales; family Solanaceae; genus Jaltomata; species Jaltomata sinuosa. The sequence continues at coordinate 163,188 of QJPP01003879.1, read as the reverse complement.
TTATGAGCACAATCATGTGCTTTAGACATTTGAACCTACAAAATTCAACACATGAGGTTAGTAGTAAAATTCCCCACCCTCTCATATGTGAACGCTCAACTTACTTTTTAAGCATCTTCTAAGGATTGATAGTGAAGTTCCTTTGCTCAACCAACTCACAACTCACCTATCCTTTATGGAGGAATGGATTCTTGTTTCCCGAAGGAAGGACGACTAAAAATAAAATGGACAGAGACAAGAAGGTTTCCAATGATTGTTTAAACAAGAAAATCTCACAACAATTGGTATGAAATAAAACAGACGCAAAAGATCTAATTACAACTAAGTAGAACAAATACCTGTTGTTAATTAGTCATAGGAATTCTATATGATAAGAGAATCAAAGAACGAAACAAGGAAGATTAAACCTGAGATTTGATGGAGGAAATCAGTTCTCTAACATTTAGCTCGTGCAAAGGTTGATGCGATTCTCACAAGCAAGAGTGCTAGTCGCACCTCAACTTCGCACCCCAAAACAGATTGTAGACCTGCCTGGGGCAAAGTGCTGGTGCGTTTCGCATAAAGAAAGTGTTGGTCGCACCTCACTTCACACCTGCCCTAGGCAGAACATTGTAGCTTCTGCTTTATACTCATTTTTTAGCTTTTTTGAACTTTTTCTTCGTAGTACTTCCCCTTTTTGGTAAATTCTTTTTTGTACAAACACAAGTACTCTTTCCTTTGCTTCTTCTTTGGATTCAACTCCTTTTTTTCACCTTTTTATTCAACAACACCTTGAAAAATACCAAGAACAACTTATGAATTTCAAATTTTCAACTCTCTCAATTTAACTTGGATTGACTCAAAATTTAAAACATAGCCTCTCCTCGAAATAGAGAACAAAGCACGGTACAAATTAGATTCAATTCAATTCAAATTGAAGAGACCCATTTTATGTTCTTCAAGATCTTCAAACTTCAAAAATGGTAGATCCTTCAATCATCAACCAAATGCTTCCAAATCTAAGATTCAAGATCCTTCTGAATAGGAGATCAAAGGCCAATAGGTTTGAAGCCTTCAATCAACCTAGATTTTGAACTTGTTCTCCAAACTTCTTCACCTAACAATGGTGAATTCTTCAATTCAACCCCAACCAATCTCAAATCTCAGATCTAGACATAATTGATACTAGAGAACACGATTCTAGTATTAGATTTTCAAACAAAATACTAGATAAACAACTTTTTTGTAAAAAATTTCTCAAAACGTATTTTCAACCATTTTTTTAAATTTTTTTAAGATTTATGAACCTAGGATTAAGAATTATGTAAACAATCCTTTAGCTTAAGCTCTGATACCAAATGATAAGATCTCGATTAGAGAGACTAATTGAAATCAAAATACAGAAATAAAATAAGCAAAAGATGTGTGAATTAAATCTAATTAACCAAGTTTATGGGAAACAAGGTACTTTATATCCTCACCTCCCAATTTAACCTAATTAACAAATAATAATTTCTCAATCAAACAAAGAGACAAACAAATGAATACACAAATGGATGGCTCTATAATTAATCAAGTAATGAAGTTAACAAGGAATCAAAGGAATCCACCCCTAATCACTCAACTAACTATTAGGAATCCACTCAACATATTTCTATACTAGAATAACTAATTGGGAAATCCACCTAATGACTACCAGCTAACAATAGCAACTAGAAGCTTTCAAAGCAAATAAATATTCATCAAAATCTAAGGAATGTAAATGACTAAGGCACGTATTTATAATGTTTGACTTGTACAATTAAAGTCCTTAAAGTGGCCTTAGAAGACTCTAAACTCAGCCCATGCTACGTCATGGGCGTAATGGTGTGCCAAATGCACATGATGTGCGAAGTACTTGTGCGAAATGCACTAGGGGAAGTGCCCAATGCAACCCTGGTTGCACCTTAGAGCAGAATCTCTGTTCAACCTCTTCTTTGCTCCATGAGATTATCCACAAATCATAGATCCTTGATCTACATTCTTCAATGGTCTGCAAAGCCTCTTTCTTCATGAATATAGCTTGTAAGTCTTGGAGTTCTTTGGCTTGCTTCACTTGTAGTGTAATGAGGCTCTTCTAAGATCCCTTTTATGCTCCAAAGGTGGGTGTGGCTTGGATCCTCTTGCCTAGACCTTGAAGTATATGTCTAGCATGAATGTCTTTGGGCAATATCGTATCACGTATGGTGTTTTGAGTATTTAAAGTAGCAGCGGTGTTCCTAAAAATTTGGAGTTTAGTTATGGCTACGTACTTTATGTAGGCTTTCCACACTCGTTGAAGAGATTAGATGTTGCTTGGGTCATCCTGGAACGTTTCTATAGTTCACTCACCTTTAGCCGGTTCAGACCTTGTGTAGCTTAATGAGGCTGGCAGTTGGGAGATTATCCTTTGACATAGGGTGTTCATCCACATCATACCCAACCTCAGTGTGCCAGTTACAGTTGAGTGCTGATGGTTAATTCAGATGAGTTGGTATCGAGGTTGATCTCAGCGTGGGTTGATGGTTAATCAGGGCAGAGTACTCCAATTCTCGAGGATATGCTATGAGCTGGCATTTTAGGGGTCAGAGGCTCATAGGCTCATAGGCTATAGCTTGGCTTGGGTATCGTTTGAGTATGAAGGTGACCTCATTCAAGGTTATTTGATATTTTTTGTAACACCTCGAAAATTAATTCAGCTTTTAATCTCAGATCTTGCAGAATTTTAAACTTCCAGGGACCACGGGTCAAGTCCACGAGCCATGGAAAGTTCAACGAGTCATGGAAAGGACTCGTGATTCCAGTCATGAATATACCACCCTCAAGTCTGAGGACCATTTTTCAAATTCATGGTTTGTGGATGTTTCCATAGATCGTGCTACCAACCCGTGGAAATCAAACAAAGAGGCCATTTCCCCTGAAACCATGAATTGGTTCCACGACTCATAAAAGTTTCTATAGGTCATCTTGTTAGTCCGTTGAAAGTTATCCACAGCCTGAAATTTTGGCTCAGGAAGCAGGACTCAAGTCCACGAGCCGTGATGAGTTCTACGGTCCTTGGAAGGAACCCGTGGAACTGGGAGCCGAGTTTTAAAACAACTTTTCTTAATTAATTCCTAGGGGTAATTTTATAATTACCCACCCTTTTAACTCCTAAGTGAGTTTTAAAACCTTTTGACCCTCATTAGCCTTAGTCCCTCCTCAAATCTTCATTAATCTACCAAAAAGGAAAAGAACTCCATCAAGCTCCAAGTTCAAGTCTCCTTTTCTTTTCAATTTCTAGTGGGTTAGCTTCAATCAATATATGTGGGTACTAAATAATGGGCTCCTTTCATCCTTGTGACAAAACCCCCAAATCTTTATTTTGAATTCATGAACTTTCAAATTAGGGTTCTACCCAATTCTTATGAGTTTTGCTATAAATTGCCTTATCATGATTTTATTATGAAATTACTACTAAATTGCATGATTTTGCTTTGGTTTTTACATATGAACTCCTATTTCAAATTGAAGGCTAATTATGGCAAATTCTACATGAATAAATTGATTCAAGTAAATTGGGTATTTGATAGCATGTTTTCATGAATTTCAAGCAAGTGCATGCCTAGTTCCTATGTTTTACAAAAGTATATGTATTATGAAATTAAACTAGTGCCATGCAAGTTTTCAAGTTATGAACTATTATGCAATGCAAGACACCCGATGTGGCATCAATGCTCATAAATCATTTTCTAAACTAAGATTCGTGAGTAGTATGAAGATCCAGGTTATGAACATGTTTATGAACAAGCTTTGAAATCTAGATATGTCGCATGTACGTGAGCTCATGTTATATGTTTTGAGAGTAGTAATTAGCACCAAGAGATGAGGGTTCTAGATAACCCAAGTCCAAAACTACGTTTCCACCGTAGGTCACCCTCCATGGCTTATGAAAGGATCCTTATGACATGGTTCTATCCTTGGTCGGGTCTTTTTAGACATAGATAGTATTCAGTCTTCGTTGAACCATGTTCATCTTTACTTTATCTTATGGATTAAGTATCTAGTTTATTATGGTTCCCTTATGCTTATTGGATATGCCTGAGTTATGCTATGACCAAGGGTTAGCTTAGGGCACTTGTGGTCCCAGGTCCCAGGTCCTGTGTTACGTCTAGGGGGTAGCCTTGGGGCGTGACAAACATGGTATCAGAGCCTCAGGTTCAAGATTCCTAGGATATCTAAAACTCACATCGAGTAAAATCTCTTTCATGTGTGTGAAGCGCACCACACTTATGAGAGAGAAGTTATGAGACCTCTTAGAAAAACCTCACTTCTTTCATGATCACATCGTGCGTTAAAATTTTTCTCTAATATGTCTCTAATCCTTTCCTTGTACGTTTTAGATTATGCCTTGACGTGCTATACCTCACCGAGTCGCTCAAAATGCTTCCCCTTCAATTCCGGCCCCCAAGGTCACGAATGAGGAATTCGGGAACACCATCCATATACTAGCCCAGATCTTGGCCGCTCTGGCAAACCAACCGGCTCCTATCCCCATCCACCCTCAAGGTGGGGTAGCGGCCCGAGTTTGTGATTTTATCCATATGAACCCACTAGAATTCTAGGGTTCAAAGGTTGGGGAAGATCCACTTAACTTTTTGGACGAGGTGAAGAAAATCTTTGATGTTATGCAAGTGGATGGGTTGATAGTGTTGACTTAACAACCTATCAACTCAAGGATGTAGATCATATCTAGTTCATGCAATGGAAGGAAGCTAGGTCTAGGGATGAGGTCCCTATGACTTTGGAGTGTTTCGAAAGGGCTTTTCTCGACCAATTCTTCCCAAGGGAGTTGAGGCAAGCGAATGCCGAGGAGTTTGTGAACTTGAGACAGGGATCCATGATAGTCCAGGAGTACAGTTTGAGGTTTACTTAGCTCTCCCGATATGCTCCTACTATGGTGGCTGACCCACAGGACCAGATGAGCAAGTATATCTATGGAGTCTCAGACTTGGTGAAAAAGGCGTGTAGATCTGCGATGCTGTTGAGTGACATGAGTATCTCCAAACTTATGACTCATGCTCACCAGATCGAGGGGGACAGGCTTATGGAGATGGCTAGAGATAACAAGAGAGTTAGATCCAAGGGTTCAGGTTTTGGCCACCAGAGGCCCGGTGGCGGACATCGCTCCTCATTTAAGAAGAAGTCATTAGGACCTGTTAATTCTTCTGCTAGTGCTTCTACCCAGGCCTCGAGGCCTTATCATGATTAGACTGGTAGAGGATCTGGTTGTTATTCGTAGTCTCAGGGGAGTGTTGCTAAATGATCCTCTCGTCCTTTTTACAGCAATTACGGGAAGAATCACCCAGGAGATTGTTGTTTAGGAATGGGAGCATGCTTTGGGTGTGGACAGATTGGACACATGATTAGAGATTGCCCTTCGTCAAAGAAGGGGAAGGGAGGTAGTAGGACTCAATCTACTCCTGCAGCCTCAGGAGGTTGACCTGCCCAGCAAGGCACAACTTCTAGTTCTGGTGGTCAACGCCAGAACCATCTTTATGGTTTGTCCTCTCGTCAGGACTAGGAGAGTTCACCGGATTTTGTCACTGGTATGTTGAAAGTCTTCTCTCTTGATATGTATGCTTTGTTTGACCCTAGTGCCTCCTTATCTTCTGTGACCCCTTATATAGCATGCAAATTCAAAATTTGTCCTGAATTGCTTTTAGAACACTGTTGTGTTTCTACTCCTGTTGGTGAGTCTATCCTAGCAAAAAGAATCAATCGAAATTTTCCTATCTCAGTCCTTCACAGAGTCACTTTATTGGATTAAGTAGATTTGGAGATGACTGATTTTGATGTTATCCTTTGTATGGATTGGTTGCATGTTTTTTATGCTTCGATTAATTGTCGTACTCGGGTTGTCAGTTTTAAGTTTTCAAGTGAGCCTGTCTTAGAGTGTTAGGGTAGTCCTGCATCCTCGAAGGGTCATTTCATATCTTATCTTAAGGCTAGGAAGATGATTTCTAAGGGTTATGTTTATCATATAGTTCGGGTTATAGACACGGAGTCCGAAACCCCATCCCTTCAGTTTGTTACTATTGTGAATGAGTTCCCAGAAGTGTTTCCCGAATATTTTCCCGGAGTCCCTCCTGAGCGGGTAATCGACTTTGGAATTGATCTTATTCCAGGTACGAATCCTATCTTTATTCCTCCCTTCAAAATGGATCCTGCAGAACTTAAAGAGTTAAAGCATCAGTTGAAGGATATTCTTGATAAGGGTTTCATCAGGCCTAACATTTCTCTATGGGGTGCTCTAGTCTTATTCGTGCGGAAGAAAAATAGTTTCTTTAGAATGTGTATTGACTACCATAAGTTGAACAAGGTCACAATCAAGAATAAGTATCCCATCCCTAGGATAGATGACTTGTTTGATCAGCTTCAGGGTGCTAGTTTCTTCTCCAAGATCGACCTTAGATCCGGTTATCATCAGCTTCGTGTTCGAGAGTTTGATATTCTGATGACAGCCTTCAGGACTCGGTATGGTCATTATGATTTTTTTGTTATGTCTTTTGGTCTAATGAATGCTTCTGCAGCCTTTATGGATTTGATTAACCATGTGTTCAAATAGTATTTGGATTTGTTTGTGTTTGTGTTCATTGATGATATACTTATCTATTATTGGAGTGAGGAGGAGTATGCATACCATTTGAGAGTGGTGTTGCAAACTCTCAAGGACTGGCAGTTATTTGCTAAGTTTAGAAAGAGTGAGTTCTGGATGCAGTCTGTGGCTTTTCTAGGTCACATTGTGACTAGAGATGGTATTTGAGTTGATTCTCAAAAGATCAAGGCAGTAAAGAACTGGCCTAGACCCACTTCCCCGTATGATATTAGGAGCTTTATTGGTTTAGATGGTTACTATAGGAGATTTTTGGAAGGATTTTCTTCCATTGCTTCCCCTTTGAATTGATTGACTCAGAAGAAGGTTAAATTTCAATGGTCTGATTTGTGTGAGAAGAACTTACAAGAATTGAAGACTAGGTTGACCACAACTCCAGTGTTGGCTCTACCCGAGGGCCTGGATGACTTTGTTGTGTATTGTGGGTCTTTTAGGATTGGTTTGGGTTGTGTTTTTATGCAACATGGTAAACTAATTGCTTATGCCTCTAGACAACTTAAGATCCATGAGAAAAACTACCCTACTCCTGATCTTGAGCTAGAAGCCATGGTTTTTGTTTTGAAGATTTAGAGACATTACTTGTATGGTGTGCATGTGGATGTTTTCACCGATCATAAAAGTCTCCAGTATGTGTTCACTCAAAAGGAATTGAATCTGCTGCAAAGGAGATGGCTTGAGCTCCTTAAGGATTATTATATAAGTGTGCTTTACCACCCGGGTAAGGCAAATGTAATTGCGGATGCACTTAGTAGATTGTCCATGGGTAGTGTGTCTTCAGTTGAAGACGAGAAGAAGGAATTGGTTAAGGACGTTCATAGGCTTGCTTGGTTGGGAGTTCATCTTATGGACTTGACAAAAGGTGGTGTTATTGTTCAAAATGGTTTTGAATCATCTTTGATAGCTAAAATGAAGGCAAAGAAAGACAGCTATCCCATTTTGCTTTGGCTAAAGGGTGCAGTCCATCAACAAAGAGTTGAGGTTTTCTCACAAAGGGGAGATGGTGTGCTTCGCTATCAGGGTCAATTGTATGTGCCTGATGTAGATGGGTTGAGACAGCAGATTCTGACTGAGGCTCATAGTTATAGATATTCTATTCACCCTGGTGCCACCAAGATGTACCGTGATCTACGAGAAGTCTATTGGTGGAATTGTATAAAGAGGGACATAGCTGGTTTTATGTCTAAGTGTCCCAACTATCAGCAAATGAAGGTAGAGCATCAACGATCGGGTGGAATGACTCAGTATATTGACCTTCCTACTTGGAAGTGCGAAGCGATCAATATGGAATTCATTACAGGCTTGCCTCGTACTCGAAGGGAACACGATTCAATTTGGGTGATTATCGATTGGATGACTAAGTCATCCCACTTCTTGGACGTTAAGACTACTGATTCAGCAGATGATTATGACAGACTCTACATTTGGGAGATAGTCAGATTGCATGGTGTTCCTTTGTCTATCATTTCAGATAGAGGTACTCAGTTTACCTCCTAGTTTTGGAGATCATTTCAGAGAGGTCTTGGTACTCAGGTGAAACTTAGCTCATCTTTTCACCAATAGACAGATGGCCAGGCAGAGCGTACTATTCAGACCTTAGAGGATATGTTGAGGGCTTGCGTGATTGACTTAAAAGGTAATTGGGATGATTACATACCTCTTATCGAGTTTGCCTACAACAACAGTATTCACTCTAGCATCTAGATGGATCCTTAGAAGGCACTTTATGGTCGGAGGTGTAGGTCTTTTATCGGTTGGTTTGAGGTAGGTGAGGCAGCCTTGATTGGTCCAGATTCTGTTTATAAGACTATGGAGAAGGTTCAACTTATTAGGGAGAGGTTGAAGAATGCTCAGAGTCGACAGAAATCATATACGGATGTGACGAGAAGGGAATTGGAATTTGAGGTTGATTATTGGGTTTCTCTGAAGGTGTCACCCATGAAGGGTGTGGTGAGATTTGGAAAGAAAGGTAATCTTAGTCCCTATTTTGTAGGTCCTTATCGAATTTTGAGGAGAGTTTGTAGCGTTGCTTATGAGTTGTATTTGCCATCAGATATACAAGCGGTTTATCCGATTTTCCATATTTCCTTGTTGAAAAAGTGTGTTGGTGATCTGACCTTGATTGTCCCTTTAGAGGATGTGGGTGTGAAGGATAGTCTCACTTATGAGGAGGTTCCCATGGAGATTCTTGATCGCCAGATTTGGAGGTTGAGAAACAAAGAAGTCACTTCAGTAAAAGTTCTTTGGAGGAATCAACTTGTTGAGGGAGCTACTTAGGAAGCAGAAGCAACGATGAAAGCCAAGTACCCTCATCTCTTCCCTTCCGATTTTGTTTCAGCTTGAGGTAATAGTTTCCTCATTAGTATGTTCCTTCGATTCTATTTCATCAGTTTTCGTCATGATCCTAGCATGTATTAATGTTTTCGAAGTTGATTCAGTCATGTTTTAAGTTGAAAAGTTCAGTTTTCATGTTTATTCCTTGGTTTCCATGTTTTGTTTTTTGTTGGGTTGTCGTTCTCTCCAATTTTCCTTGCTTAGTCTTTAATCAAGGACAAATGATCCCAAGAGGAAGATATTGTAACAACTCGGAAATTTATTCATCTTTTAAACTCAGAACTTGCAGAATTTTAAACTTCCAGGGACCACGGGTCAAGTCCACGAGCCATGAAAAGTTCCATGATTCATGGAAAGGACTCGTGATTCCAGTCCTGCAGACCACCCTTAGGTCTGAGGACCATTTGTCAGATTCACGATTTGTGGATGTTTCCATGGATCGTGGTACTACTTCTAGAAGGGTTTTGACCCTCATTAGCCTTAGTCCCTCCTCAAATCTTCATTCATCTACCAAAAAGGAAAATAACTCCTTCAAGCTCCAAGTTCAAGTCTCCTTTTCTTTTCAATTTCAAGTGGGTTAGCTTCAATCAATGTATGTGGGTACTCAACAATGGGCTCCTTTCATCCTTGTGACAAAAACCCCAAATCTTTATTTTGAATTCATGAACTTTCAAATTAGGGTTCTACCCAATTCTTATGAGTTTTGCTATAAATTGCCTTCTCATGATTTTATTATGAAATTACTACTAATTGCATGATTTTGCATGGGTTTTTACATATGAACTCCTATTTCAAATTGAAGGCTAATTAATGGCAAATTCTACATGCATAAATTGATTCAAGTAAATTGGGTATTTGATAGAATATTTTCATAAATTTAAAGCAAGTGCATGCCTAGTTCCTATGTTTTATGAAAGTATATATATTATGAAATTGAACTAGTGCCATGCAAGTTTTCAAGTAATGAACTATTATGCAATGAAAGACACCCGATGTGCCATTAATGCTCATGAATTATTTTGTAAACCAAGATTCATGAGTAGTATGAAGATCTTGGTCATGAACATATTTATGAACAAACTTTGACATCTAGATATGTCATATGTACGTTAGCTCATGTTATAAGTTTTGGGAGTAGTATTTAGCACCGAGAAATAAGGGTTCTAGATAACCCAAGTCCAAAACTACATTGCCACCATAGGTCACCCTCCGTGGCTTATGAAAGGATCCTTATGACATAGTTCTAACCTTGGACGATTAGGACAACCTTTTTCAGTATGGGTGGATGACACTGGACTTCATGTAGCTCAGCATGATTTATGTAGGTTAAGAGAAACTCCCGCATGTTTAATTTCAAGCTAATAAGTTACATGATACTCTACTTTGAACCTTGACTTTATTTCACGTTTCAAGCTATTTCTTTATATGTACAAATTCATTTTAATCATGTTTTAAGTATGTTTTATCATGATCATGCATATCTCACATACTTGGTACATCCAATAGTAATGACGCATATTTTGTGATGCATCATCTTGATGATGCAGATTCAGTTTCACTCCCTCAGGCACGTGGCTAGAGACTGCAGGCCAATTCCAGACAGTGTTGATGAGTCCTCATTGTTCGAGGGCTAATTATGATTCTAGCTAGTTATGGGTTATTTACTTCCATACCTTGAGTTAGCTAGCGTCTTTTTCTAGCAACTCCTTATGTCATGTGTAGAGGCTTTTCAGACATAGATAGTATTCGGGTCTTCTTTGAACCATGTTCATCTTGACTTTATCTTATGGATTGAGTATCTAGTTTATTATGCTTCCTCTATGCTTATTGGATATGGCTGAGTTATGTTATGACCAAGGGTTAGCTTGGGTCACTTGTGGTCCCAGGTCCCGTGTTATGTCTAGGGGGTAGACTCGGGGCATGACATTTTCAAGGGAATCTTGGGTGTTTGACCTAGGTGTGACTTCATGATTACGGTAATAATTATGGAGGATAAACAAAAGGGTTTTGTAGATCAAATGATCCATGAGTGAGAGTGTTGAGTGGGTGGCTTTTGGAGTCAGCCTGGTTACTAGTTTTGTGTGATGATTGCCTTGGTTTTCTTGGTATCTGTGTTACGTCGGTGCATTTCGATTGAGCTTCTTGAGGTTTTAATAAGTTGATTGATCTTTTGGGGCTTTTGAGGAGAGTTTTTTACTTTTCTAGTTTGGCTATTAAGGAATTAAGGTTTAAGTAGTTTTCCGTTGGTATAACCTCGTGGAGCATCGTCAAGTCATCGAGGCTCCTTGGGAATCCTCTCTTGACATGCGAACCTAATATCCTTCTATTTCAAAGTCTTTGTGTAACACCCCAGAACTTCCAAGCCCAGACCAAGCTCAGAAAACTAGTAGAAAATAAAAATTTTAGAAAATTCAAGTTTCCAGGAACCACGGTTCAAGAGTATGGACCGTAGTTTGTAACCACGGTCCGTCATCTCAAACTGTAATCCCAAGTTTAGTAGACTCCCAGTTCAGGTCATAGGAACCATGAGTTAGACCACAGATTGTGGTTTAGAACCACGGCTCGACTTGTCACACATGGTTTCCCTGAATCAAAGGACCCCTTGTTCTAGTCCCATAAACCACGAGTTGGTTTACGGACCATACTTTAGAAGAATGGTCCGTCCTTTGACTCATGGAAATCTCCAGGCTAAGTCAAGTCCCAGGAACCACGAGTCAGGTTAAGGGTCTGTCATCCAGGAGTATGGTCCGTCATCCGGAGTCGTGATCCCTGAGTAGCGTTTTCTGTAGAAATTCTTTTAACTTTCCCAGGGGTATTCTGGGCTTTTCTTTCCCTTTTAAGGCCTAAGCTACGTAGTTTTATGCCATTTAAGCCTAATTAAGTAGCCTAAAACTACCTAAAACATTCATTCCACTAAATTCTTTAAACTTAGAAAGAAAATAACAGAAAGAGGCGACAGGTTTACTCCAATAACAAGCAGAGGTCTTCATCAAGTTCAGCCCCACAAATCCAAGGATTTCTCCGTGGATTTCTTCACCAGGTATGTGGGATTTCACTAGTGGGTTTCTTTCACCCATTAGGTCCCCAGATTCCAGTCAGTCTTTAGTTTTCTCCATGAATGAGACCTAGGGTTCCAAATTCTCAGGGACGTATCGCAATTCAGTTATTATAGTTTCTATAGTATTAAGTACATGTTTCTTGGAGATTTAGAGTAGTTTCATGTGTAAGGCTCAGAAACCCTAGCTTGTAGGAAATCCAGCATTCTATGATTTTAGCTTGCTAGGTAGATCAGTTATATGTTTATGCTTTAGAAATTGAATGATATACCCTTCAGCCTGTGTATGTTGCATTCTCAGTTATTTATCATTTTTTGAGCTATCCTTTATTTTAGTTCATAATTACTTACATTCAGTAGGAGTAGACTTAGTACCGAGAGGATGAGGGGATGAAGGCTTAGCTGTCAGTTTAGGCTAAGACCTTTAGTAACAGTCCCAATGTTCGAGAACTACGGCGCCACCGTAGGTTTAGAGGAGTCAGCTGTCAGACTAGTATGCACCTCCTTGTCCCTTGTGGACATCAACAGTGGATCCATGTCAGACTTGTTCGTACCCTTGGCAAGGTGTGAACACCCTTCCATCCAGGGTTACAGGTTGGCCCCATAGTTATCTCAACTTGGGGTATGTCTGTTAGTAGTGTCTCCCACAGTTAGATTCATGTGCATTGACCTTGTATCCAATATTTATGTTCAGTATTCAGTTCAGTATGTTATTTCATGATTTATACTTGGTATTTTCATTCAGTTCAGCTTTCAGTTATCTTGCAGTATATCTATTTTCATGTTCAGTTTTATATTATCCAGCTTTGTATAAGTCCTGCATGCTCAGTACACTCAAAGTACTGACGCATACTTTTGTGCTACATCTTTTTATGATATAGGTTCAGGCACTCAGCATCCCGACAACGCTTAGTTCTACTTCCGGTCTGTATCGAGCATCTCAGTTGGTGAGTCCTCAGTAGTTCGAGGACGATAAACATGCTTATTTCTTCCGTATTTATTTACAGTTTCTGATTTATTAGAGTTAGTTGGAGGCATATCCCAGCAACTCCTATTCAGTTTGAGGACTTTCAGACATAGACTAGATTCAGCAGTCGTTAGTGTGGTTTCCAGTCAACACTATTTTTTTAAATACTATATATATTCAGATTCTTGGGTTCTTCCTGCTTTCATTTATTAAAACTGTTTTAGCTTTCGCACAGTGCATGTCATAACCTGAATTTGTATAGATGTGCCATGCCATGGGTTAGCTTGGGGTCACTTGTGACACTAAGCACCGTGTTGTGTCCAGGGGTAGCTTCAGGGCGTGACAAACTTGGTATCAGATCAGCATAAGATTTAAGTGTCGTAGGATGTCTTAAAGCCGCGTCAAGTAGAGTTTTCCTCATGGGTGTGAAGCGCGCCACACTTATAGGGGAGAAGCTATGAGACGTTAATAGGAATAACTTCCATTCTTTCCTTTCCAGCTCATGCTATAGAGTACGATCTCTATTTAATCTTCCTCTATTCTAACTCATGCTCTTCTCATTTAAGAAAAATGCCTCCCAGAAGAGCTAACGCTAGGAATCAGCCAGCAACTCTAGCAGACCCATTGAACGATAAGGTTACGCATGCCAAATTCAGGGATGCTTTTTAGGTGCATGCTCAGGCCATGTCTGCCCAGGTCAATTAGAGGGCTGTGGTGCCAGCTCTGCCTTAGGTTAATGCTGCTGCAGCCAGAATCTGGGACTTCACTCGGATGAACTCTCCTGAGTTTCATGGGTCCAAGTCAGAAGAGGATCCCCAAGAGTTCTTAGAGGATATTTAGAAAGTGACAAGCATTATGGGTGTCCCTGTAGTAAAAAGTGCAGAGTTGGCTGCCTATCAGCTGAATGGGGTGGCTTATACTTGGTACCATAAGTGGTAGGAATCTCGTTGTGAAAATGCAGGACCAGTGACTTGGGATCTTTTCAAGACTGCTTTTCTAGACCAGTTCTTCCCACTAGAGCTCAGGAAAGCCAAGGTTCAGGAGTTCATCAACCTGAAGCAGAATGACATGAGCATAAAGGACTATGCTCTGAAGTTCACTCATCTATCCAAGTATGCCCCGACAATAGTAGCTGACTCTAGAGCTCATATGAGCAAGTTCATGTATGGTGTGTCTAATTATGTGGTCAAGGAATGCAAGACCGCAATGCTCATTAAGGAAATGGATTTCTCTAGGCTGGTTACTTATGCTCAGTAGATTGAGGAGGAAAAGATCAAGGAAAGGGGAGGTGATACTAAGAGGGCTAGGACAGGTGATTACAGCTACTTTCAGCAGAGGTCAGAGGGTGGCAACCGCTCTCAATATTTGCAGGAACCATGATTCAAGAGTACGGACCATAGTTTGTAACCACAGTCTGTCATCTCAAACCGTAATCCCTAGTTTAGTAGCCTCCCAATTCAGGTCATAGGAACCATGATTCAGACCACAGACTGTGGTTTAGAACCACAGCTCGACCTGTCACACGTGGTTTCACTGAATAAGAGGACCCCAGTTCTAGTCGCAGAAACAATGAGTTGGTTTATAGACTGTACTTTCGAAGAATGGTCCATCCTTTGACTCATGAAATTCCCCAGACTAAGTCAAGTCCCAGGAACCACGAGTCACATGAGGAACCGTTGTTCAGAAGAACGGTCTGTCTAATTGAGTCGTAGTTCCTGAGACCAGAGACCCTTAAAAACCGTAGGCAAACTCACGACTCAGGTTGACTATCTGTCGTCCAGGAGTACGGTCCGTCATCTGGAGTCGTGATCCCTGAGTCACGTTTTCTGCAAAAATTCTTTTAACTTTCCCAGGGGTATTCTGAGATTTTCCTCTCTCTTTTAAGGCCTAATCTAGGTAGTTTTATGTTGTTTAAGCCTAATAAAGTAGCCTAAAATTACATAAAACATTCATTCCCATAAAATCATTACACTTAGAAAGAATATAAGAGAAAGAGGCGACAGTTTTCCTCCAAGAACAAGCAGAGGTGTTTATCAAGTTCAGCCCCAAAAATCTAAGGATTTCTCTGTGGATTTCTTCACCAGGTATGTGGGATTTCCCTAGTGGGTTCCTTTCACCCATTAGGTCCCTATATTACAGTCAGTCTTCAGTTTTCTCCATGAATGTTTCAGACCTAGGGTTCCAAATTCTCAAGGACTTATCGCAATTCAGTTATTATAGTTTTTATGCTATTGACTACATGTTTCTTAGAGATTTAGAGTAATTTCATGCATAAGGCTCAAAAACCCTAGCTTGTAGGAATAGCAACATTTCATGCATTTAGCTTGCTAGGCAGATCAGTTATATGTTTATGCTTTAGAAATTGAATGTTATACCCTTCAGCCTGTGTATGTTGCATTCTCAGTTATTTATCAGTATTTGAGCTATCCTTTATTTCAATACATTATTACTTACATTAAGTGGGAGTAAACTTAGTGCAGAGTGAATGATGGGATGAAATCTTAGCTGTCAGTTTAGGATAAGACCTTTAGTAACAATACCCAAGTCCCACAAATACGGCACCACCGTAGGTTTAAAGGAGTCAGCTGTCAGACTAGGCTGTACCTTTTTGTCCCTTGTGGACACAACGGTGGATCCACTTCAGACTTGTTCGTACCCTGTTCAAGGTATGAACACCCTTCCATCCAGGGTTATAGGTTGGCCCCATAGTTAGCTCAACTTGCGATATGTCAGTTAGTAGTGTCTCCCACAGTCAGATTCATGTGCAATTACCTTGTATCTAGTATTTATGTTAAGTATTCAGTTTAGCATGTTATTTCATGATTTATATTTGGTCATTGCATTCAGTTCAACTTTAAGTTATGTTGCAGTATATTTATTTTCATGTTTAGTTCTATATTATCCATCTTCGTACATATCCTGCATGCTCAGTACATTCAAATTATTGATGCATACTTTTGTGCTACATCATTTTATGATGTAGGTTCAGGCACTCAGTATCCATACCACGCTTAGTTCGACTTCCAGTCCGTATCCATCAGCTCAGTTGGTGATTCCTCAGTAGTTCGAGGACGATAGACATGCTTATATTTTCTGTATTTTTTTATAGTTTCAGATTTATTATAGTTAGTTGGGGGAATGTCCCAGCAAATCCTATTCAGTTAGAAGGCTTTCAGACATATACTAGATTCAACAGTCGTTAGTGTGGTTTCTAGTCAACAATTTTTTTTAAAATTCTATATATATTCAGATTCTTGGGTTCTTCCCACTTTCATATATTAAAATTATTTTAGCTTCCACACAGTGCATTTCTTAACCTTAATTTGTCTAGATGTGTTATGCCATGGGTTAGAAAGGGGTCACTTATGACACTAAGCACCGTGTTGCATCCATGGGGTAGTTTCAGGGCGTGACACTTTGGGTGCATCCTATTACATAAATTTTGAGGATGAATGTTCTTTTAGTAGTGGATGTTGTAATGACCCTCCAGGTCATTTCTTGGTTATCGTGATTTTACCATATTTTGAGCTTTCCTATAGTGGCGACATGTCATTTATGACTTATCAGAACTAACTATTTGGTTCTCGGGCCATTTGTTTGTGCTTTAAGCTCATTTCCCTGTTTTGAAACTCCTATAGCTAGTAGAGTTGACTTTGGTCAAAATTCAGAGAAGATGGCCTCAGATGGAAATTTTGTCAACACCGTTAGCTCCAAAACATTGACTTTGGGCTAGTGGAACCTTTGGTTTGGGTCCCGAGGCTTCTGGACTCATTTTGGCCTATTAGGTTTCATTTTAGTAAAAGTTAGTTTTTGGGTGTGGGGACCACTTTTTTATTAAAATGATCTCCGTTTGGAGTTTCATCGACTTCGTTGAGTGCCGAATGCCATTTATAGTTGGGGAGCATATTCTGTTTGTGTTCGCGGCATTCTGAATGAATCCCGAGGGTCCATCTGGGCATTGTTGGATTTGTTATTTTTGTTGTGTTTGCGGCAACAAAACCTAACCCTTCACGTGCAAGGGGGTTAGATGCATGCACATAGAAGAGGCACCAGGCATAAACTCCTTTGCCTTTCACGTGCAAGATGGCTTGGCTGTATATGCAAAGCCCGCGTGCACGGTGGCTAGCCCGCGTGTGCATTGAAGGCATGCATGGGCCTGCTCCCGCCTTCCTTGTGCGTGCGCGCTGGCTTTGCCGCATGCGCACAAGCTTGGTTGGCAGCTTTATATTAGTTTCAACTTCGTTTTATCCTCTTAAGTTCCTAATGTTTTCCATTGTTTTGAGCTTCAAAGATGGTTCAAAGCTTACAACTCATCCCCAACAATTATGGTAAGTTCATCTTAATTCTCTTCTCTTTTTCTGTCATTTAATTCGCAATATCATTTGTTTAATTTCGTTAACTCCTTGTTTAATATCATTTGATCTTATGTACTTTTGGGGCTATTTTTTGTACCAAATCGAGTTCCTGTTCGTGCCCAAATTTCGGGAACGGGTTTAGAAACCCACTGTGAACATATTTATAAATTTTGTTTTCAATTTTGTAAAGCAGACCCCAAGGTCATTTTTGGTCCTGATTTTAGGCCTGAAAGTTTGTATATCAATATAGGTGTCATTATTCTCGTCTTAACACCTAGATCATGTTTATGATAGCATAACAACTCTCTGAGGCTTCTGTTGGGGAGATAGGCTTTTGTCATGTGGATTGTGCATGCGTGCTCGCTTCCAGGTAGGTTACGGCTTACCAACTCCTAGACTTAGCTATTATAAGGTGTTTGTATGGTAAATTTATAATTTGTGGGTGGGTTATCATGGTTGAATATGTTGATTTAGGTATTAAATTATTATTATAGCTTATTTTGGAAGCCTTAGCATAAGATATCGATTGGGAATCCTTAGCTTAGGTTGTAGCTCCTTCCTTAATATTTGGTGTAGTTAATGGTAGTTCTGGGATTAGATGTTTTGCCTTAACTTAGTGTATGATGGTGGTAGATTGGGGTGATTATATTAGGGAGCCTTAGTATAGGATTAGGAGAGGACTTCGTGGTAAAGTAGCCTTTTTCCTATTGCTTTTATATTTACTTTTACCATTTTTCCCTTGTTTAACTTTCCTGCTTTGTATGTTGTATATTGTGGGCCAAAGGACATGGATGTGGGACACCAGGTACCTATGAATTCTCCCCTTCTCATTAAATTATTGGTTTGTGGCTAGTTTTAGTGTAAATTTTGTTAATCGTTTGAGTTAGTGTAGTCTCGACTTGTTGCTTGCCTTGGCTTAAGTTTTGGTTTAGTTAGCCATTTTAGGTTGATTTTCTCTTAGGTTTTGGAGTTAGTTTAGTGTTTTCCCGGTAGCATCTACCATAGGCTAGTACGCCTTCCTTAGTGTGTAGAATTTGGTTGTCCTTTGTGTTAAATGATTTGGCTAGTTGTGCTCTTTGACTATTCAATTATACTTTAGCATGGGATATGGTTGACTTGATTTTTGAAATATTGTTTTGGTCAATAAGAGGGTTTATGGAATATGCTAAATGACTTTTGGTTTCCTTAAAGGGAATTTTGGACTATGTTTAGAAAGACTGATTTGCTAAACTTGCATGTCCGAAGAGACCTGTGTTTTGGATGGTTTTACTTACTATTTAAACTTGCATGTCCGAGGAGACTCGTATTTTGGATGGTTTTACCTACTATTTAAACTTGCATGCCCGAGGAGACACGTGTTCCAGGTGGTTTTACTAGAACTCGTTATTGGAATACTCTATTACTCGTGCGCTATTATTCGTTTGATGTTAGGATTTTGTGCTTGTATCGCATAGGCCACATGCTACATCATACAAACTCATATTGCATATCCTTACACGTTACTACATTCCTTCTTATTCCCATCAGGTTAATTGCTAGTTAGTATTGTGTTCATCCTGTATCCTCTAGACTTATGGGGGTCTAGTTGGATTCTTTGGTTATGAAGTGTACCTTTTAGGCTTATGGTGGGGGGGTCCAGTTGGGTTTAATTGTTATCGTTCATATTTTCCCAAGGCATGTACTTTATGCTTTCCCCTTGTTATTTAGTTAGATAGATGTTTTATATCTCTTGTTGACTTACTCTCACGTAGTGATCATAAATTGTCTAGCTTTGGTAGGTTGACCTATTTACTGACCCTTCTTTTCTTACCTTTAGAATATTCACATTTAATTATACTTATATCTTATTTGAACTCAGTCGGCCTATAATGCCTAATGGGTACTGTGTGGTTTTGGTACTCATACTACACTTCTGTATCTTTTTCTGATGCAGATCTTAGTGCGAGTTATCGATGTTGATGTTGTCCTCGAGCGGTGTTGCTGATCAGAGATACATGGTGAGCTCTTGGTGATCAGAGTTGACCCATCTCCTTCTACTTTTAGACTGGTCTTCTATTGTACTTTTGGAGACAATTATGTATTTAATATGTCTATCTAGTACATCTAGGTTATACCAGCTCTTGTACCGACTGACACAAGGTCTTGCGGGAAATATTGTATATTTTTGTTCTTTCCTCTCCCTATCTATTTTATGCTTATTCTGTTATCTTTCGCTTTTTTATTGTTGTGCTTATGCTTTTTCTTCGTCCTCATGTTAGCCCATTACTTGCAGTTCTGGGTTAAGGGTTTAGCTTACATAGATAGTTTGTGGAGGGGTTTTCTTCTGTAGTAGCTTCATTGACTGGATTGACTCAAAAGAATTTCCCTTTATATTGGTATGATGAGTGTAAGGCGAGCTTTATGAAACTCAAGGCCTTATTGACTTCATCATCAATTCTTACTCTTTCAATCTAGAGCCAGGGGTTAGCTATGTATTATGATGCTTTTAAGCTTGATTTTAGTTGTGTGTTGATGCAGAAGGATCAAGTTATTGATTATGTTTGCGGACATATGAAGGTTCACAAGAGGAACTACCCCACTCATGACTTAAAGTCAGCAGCGCTAGTCTTCGCATTGAAGATTTGGAGGCATTATCTGTGTGGCGTGCATTGTGAGATCTTTATTGATGATTGTAGTCTTTACTACATTTTTAGCCAGAAGGACCTAAATTTGAGACAGCCCAGATAGTTAGAGCTACTAAAGGACTATGACATATCGATTCTTTATCATCCAGGCAATGTAAACATAGTGGCAGATGCCTTGAGTCAGAAGGCAGTGAGTATGGTTAGCTTTGCATTCTTGGTAGCAGAGGAGCGACCTTTAGCTTTGGACATCCAGTTCTTCCCTAATAGGTTTGTTAGACTTGACATTTCTAAGCTATATAATATTTTAGCTGGTGTCAAGGCCAGATCTTTCTTGATAGAGCATTTGTAGACACATTAGTTTAAGGATGCGAGGTTGAGGATCATTCATGATAAATTGTAGAGCAGTGAGGCTAGGAAGTGACTTTACATTCAAAGGGTGTTCTGAGATTTGAGGGTCGTATCTGTGTTCCAAGAGTTAGTGAGTTGGTCAGGTTGATCTTGGAGGAGGCCCATTATTCTAGGTATTCTATTCATCCTGGGGTAGCTAAGATATACCATGACTTAAGATAACACTATTGGTGGTGTGGGATGAAGAGTTATATCTCAACTTTCATGTCTAAGTGCTTGAATTGGCAGCATGTGAAGTACTAGCATCAGAGACCAGGTGGTTTGACTCAGAGGTTGCACATTCCGGAGTGGAAATAGAAGTGGATAGCAATGGACTTTGTGGTAGGCTTTTACGTACCTTATGGAGGTTTGATGCTATATGGTTGATCATGGATAGGTTGATGAATTCTTCTTATTTTATGCAAGATTAGACTACCTACATTTTAGAGATGTTGGCTCATATATACATCCGTGAGGTTGTTCGTTTGCATGGGGTGTCTGTTTCAATAATTTGTGACCGTGGTAGTCAATTTACTTTTTGTTTCTGGAGGTCTATTCAGAGAGAGTTGGGTATCCGAGATGAGCTTAGCACTGTTTTTCACTCACAGACTGGTGATCAGTCAGAGCATACTATTTAGGTTTTGAAAGATATGTTGTGGGATTGTGTTATTGATTTCGGAGGTCAGTGGGACAAGTTCTTAGTTTTGGAAGAGTTCTCTTATAATTATAGCTACCCCTCCAGTATTTAAATGGCTCCATTCGAGGACTTGTATAGTAGGCAGTACAGATCTTTGATGATCTAGTTTGATGCCAATAAGGTTAGACTGTGGGGTACTGACTTGCTTTGTGATTCCATGGATAGAGTTTGGGTAATCCAGGAGAGACGTCGCACTACCCAAAGTAGGCAAAAGAGCTATGCTGATCGGAAAGTTTGAGACTTTGAGTTTATGGTTGGTGAACGTGTATTCATTTGCGTGTCGCTCATTAAAAGGATGATGATATTTGGTAGGAAGGGAAAGCTCAGTCCTAAGTTCATTGGGCTATTTGAGATCCATCATCACATTGGGGAGGTAGCATATGAGTTGGCCTAGCCTCGTGCTCTTTCAGGTGTTCACATCATTTTCCATGTTTTTATGCTGAGGGGGTATGTTCCAGATGAGTTGCAAGTGCTCCAGTGGGATTCAGTTTAGTTGGTTGAGTAACTAGACATTGAGGATGAGCCAATTGCTATTTGGGATAGGCAGGTTAGAAAGTTGATGTCCAAGGACATTCTGTCAGTTAATGTTCAATGGAAGTAATGTCCTGTCGAGGAGGCTACTTGGAAAACTGAGATGGACATGCAAACTCATTATCCTCACCTTTTTTAGACTTTAGGAATCTCCCTTTCTTTAACTTTCGAGGATGAAAGTTATTTTAGTAGATTTGTAATGACCCTCTAGGACATTTTCTCTATTTTCGTGCTTTTTCTATGTTTTGAGCATTCCCACTATGGCTACAGGTTATTTTTGACCTTTCGGGATGTACGGTTCAGTTGTCGGGCAGTTCGTTTGTGTATTAAGCCTATTTTCCTATTTAAAAACTCTTAAAGCTAGATGAGTTGATTTTGGTCAACATTCGAAGAAGACAGCCTCAGATGTAAATCTCATCAACGTTGTGAGCTCTGGAACATTGACTTTGTGCTAGTGGGACCTTTGGTTAGGGTCCCGAGGCTTCTAGATTCAATTTAGGATATTAGGATTTTTTGGTTAAAAGATGGTTTTGCGTGTGGAGCCTACTATTCATAGAAACAATCTCTTTTGGGAATTTCTTCTATTCCGTTGAGTTTGGAATGTTGTTTTTTGTAGGGTAGCATATCTGGTTTGTGTTCACGAGGTCCTGAATAAATCCCGAGGGTCCATCTGGTGATTTTTTAGCCTTGATGTTTTGCTGGTCTTTGATTTAATATTGCAGACCATTTGGTCAATCATGATCGCGAGGTGATCTTTGTATTTGCGATGGTCTAACTTATTTACCATCATGATCGCGAGTGGTTCATCGCGTTTGTGATAAAGGCCAGCTTGGACTCATTCCAACTTGTTCTTCGTGGTCGTGACAAAGACCATCGCAATTGCGATGATCTATATTATTCCTTGTTCTTCACAATGGTGTGGTTTGACCATCATAATCTCAATGGTCTGGCCAGCGTGTTCTTTGCAATCGTGAGATGTCCTTCGCGTTCGCGATGAAGGACCCCTAGCAGCTATATAAAAGTTCAAACTTCATTTCTTTTCCAAATATTCTGAAATTTCCATTGTTGCTTGAGCTTGTGAGAGCTGGTTGTGGTGTTGAACATCACCATTATTATTCTCGGAAAGATCGTTATTTTCCCTCGCCTCTTGTCCGTTATTTATTCGTGTTTTTCCTTTGTTTATTCCATTAAATTCCCTTGTTTTGATTCCTTTATTAAGTGAGCTTTCGAGGCTCTTTTAGGCCCCAAAATGAGTTTCATTTGCGCTGAAATTTTGGGCATGCATTTAGTTGCCCATTGCAAATATAATTGTGATTTTTTTTATGTTTCATTGTGCGGCCCGAAAGGTCGATTTTATACCCAATTTCCGACCCAAAAGTTTGTATAGCAATACGATTGTCATTCTTCTCATCTTGACACCTACTTTATAACATTCTGAGGTACTCCAAAAGGTAAAGGCTCCAAAGTGACAATTCGTGCTTGCAATTCAGCGTTGAGGTAGGTTATGGTTTCCTTTTTTAGACCTAGCTTAGTTAAATTTTACATTTTATAAGAAGCTTGAACGTTAGGGTAGGTTTTAGGTTAGAGTTAGGCTTAAATTCTATTTACTGCATAAATTAGCCATTTTCGGAACCGTAGCAATAGATTTATCATGCTTATCCTTAGTTTTGTGGCTTGTAGCTTTGCTCTGGCTAGCCTAGGATCCCTAGATTATTTTATGAAGGTTTTAGAGGTAGAGTAGGTGCTTTGGTTTATTTTCGTATATTAGTTCTGTTTTTCCATCCTTATTTACTAATGTTGTGTAATTATGGGCCCTAGGCCATAGCTTTGGACTGGATGGAGTTCCAGGTGAGTACCTTGTTTGGAGGGCCTCCTTGCCCTATCTTTGGTGTATATTCCTACATTTACTTGGTTTCTGCATATAATTTATTCATTATGTGTTCATGGACTTGGCACATAATAGGGTTTCTGAGGAAGAAATATTTATTTATTTTTGAATTTGAAAAACATTTTAACCCTTACTAAGTATTTCAAATATCTTAAAAGGATTTGTACAACATTACCACTGATTTCAGACATAAAAACTAAATGCCTCCCTTTATACAGATTTGAGCTCCATTGATGGTGTTTTTACTTATTGCATGTCCGATGTAAGATTTCGGGCCCATTTTTACTTATTACATGTCCTATGTAAGATTCCTGACTTATATTTACTAATTGCATGCCCGATATAAGATTTCGGACTCATGTTTACTTATTTCTCATCCGATGTAAGATTTTGGAATTATATTACTTCAGCCTCATATTGCATTGCATCCATCTCATGCTGCACCACATTTTATGTTGGTTGTTTCTGCTTTTAAGTGTCTTTCTCCCTTTATTGTTTTATCTGTACTAGTAGCTTTGATTGTTCGGTTTTATGTTTTCTCATTATAACTAGATTTAAGTTGATCCGTATAGCTACTTTAAATTCTTGTTTCTTATATTACATAATATCTTTCTGAGCTTGGTCGGCCTATGATGCCTACTGAGTACATCGTGTTTTGGTACTCATACTACATTTCACCACCTTCTTCTGATGCATCACCAAGTATGAGCCACCATCATTGTTCCTTTTTTCATTCATGGACAGCCATTGTTCAGATCGTAGTAAGCTCCCCAACGCTTAGAGATCCTTACTGCCTTCCATCTTTACATACTGTCTATATTTTTGTATTTGGTAGACAATATTATGTGGTATAGCCTTATTCGATACTTAGTTTCTCTTGTACCATGATACAAGGTTTGACGTTTGGTTATTGTATATATTTTGTGAAACACAGTCTCTTTAGGGCCATTTTTGTATATTTTATACGGCTGGTATATCTATATTATTGGCCCCTATCTTAGTATGTTTTCTCTCCCGCTTTCCTTATTTAAATGCTTAGTTGTATTATCATATTCTTGGATCGGCTTGCCTACCGGGGGATTTTATTAGGCGCCATCATGTGCCAATTTTCAGTTGTGACATCTTCATCCCAAGTATCCTCCAAACCTCAAAAGTAGTTGATACGATATCGCCCAGCGACATTTATGCTAGACCTATACTTCAAGGTCTAGACAAGAGGATCCAAGCCACACTCACCCTTGAAGCATTAAAGTGAGTTATCAAGATCCTCATTATACTACAAGTGAAGTAATTCCACATTGAGATGATCACGTGGAGAAAAGAAGAGGCTGCTAGTGAATCTATTCAGTGGTGCGAAGCACGTGCGACACGCACAATGCTTGGTGCGAAATACACACCAACTCCGCACCTCATATGCAACAAGCACAATGGATGGTGCTTTCAGCACTTCAAACGTACCTCAAGCTGCACCAGACCCGTCATGGCCCATTTTTAAAGTCTTCCAAGGTCACTTTTGGGCCTTGATGTAATAACTATCAATAGGGGTTCCATTCCATTTATCTCCTTAGTTGTTGTTGAATTGATATGGAATTATATCATTGAGAGTTTATCTTGTTAGCTAGGGTGGATTCCCAATTAGTTAATGTAGTGTAGAAATCTATTAAGTGGATTCCAAATAGTACTATTGGGTGGATTCCTAATAGTTTAGGTGAGTTATTAATGGTGGATTCCCATGGTTGCTTGAATTTTACATGAGAATACTCATTTGTGAATTCATTTAGAGTACTTTTGTCTTGTTGATTCAAGTTGGTTTATCATTTGGTTATTTTAATCAATTGGAAGGTGAGGGTATAAAGTCCATTGTTGCCCATAATTGCAATTTCTTAGTGTTAATCCACATATGTTTTGTTTATTTTAATTCTGCATTTGATTTTTAATTAGTCTCCCTAATCGAGATCTTATCATTTGATATCAGAGCTTAGGCTAAAGAGTTGTTCCCATAATTCTTAATCTTAGGTTGATAAATAAGAAAATTTCAAAAAAAATTGGTTAAAAAATGTTTTTGGAAAAATCTGCAAAAAAATATTTTGATTTTGTGTTTGTTTGAGTTTCTAATACTAGAATCATGTTCTCTAGAATTGATTTAGTCTAGATCTGAAATTTGAAATTGTTTGGAGAAGATTTGAAGGTTTCACCATTGTTGAGTGATGAAAAGCTTGAAAGGTCCAACAAGTGGGTTTAAGATCTGGGTGCAATTGGAGATTCAAAGGTATTGGGGTTTGTTCTCCCTATCATAAGGAGTTCAAATCTTAAATTTTGTTCGAATCGGAGTTGAAATCCATCGGGTTCAAAATTTAAATGTTCTTCATGTTCATGGTGTTTTTCATACCTTGAAAAAGAAGGAATTCAAATCTGAGTTTGATTGGGTTTTAATTGGTGTAAACACATATTGGGCTTTTTTCAACTACCCAAGGGGAGTTCAAATATCAAATTTTAAAAAAAATCTGAGTTAAATATATTAAGGTTCATACTTTGGATTGTTCTTTATGTTCTTGATGTTAGTGGTGTCTTGGATCAGAAGAAGTTGAAAAAGGTGTATTTGATCAAAAGTAGGAAGAAAAGAAAAGAGTACCAAAAAGGGAAAGTACTAGGAGAAAAAGTACAAGAAAAATCAGAAAAAGTGCAAAAATCAGAATCTTCAGGTGTTCTATTTTGGTACTGTGCGAAGTGACGTGCGACGAACACAACACACTTGGTGCGAAACGCACATGGGATTTTCCCCAGGGAGGTTGACATTCTTATTTTGTGTACGAGATGGTGTGCAATGGGCACAATGGCAAGTGCGAAATGCACCTTACTTAGCACATGCTGAAAGTTGCAAATTCAATTTTCTCCAATAATTCTCAGGTTCTATCTTCTTAGTTTCTTTTATTTGATTCTTCTTATCAAATAGAACTCTTAAAGATAATTATCAACAAGTAATTGATCTACTTAGTTTTTATTAGTTCTTGAGTCAATTTTCATTTCGTGCTTCTTCCTTCAAAGCGTTTATCGTTTACAAACTCGTTGTATAACTAATTCGCTCCGTCCGTATTTTTCTTTCAGTCGTCCTTCTTTAATCAAACAAGAGTCTATTCTTCCACAAAGAATTAGTCACCCTTGTGAAGTGAAGGCAAACCAAGTTTGATACCAACTTTAGGAAGAAGCCATAGAAGGTAAGGTGAGTGTCTACATACGAGAGGCGTGAGAAACTTTACTACTAACATTGTTTGTTCATTTTGCAGGCACAAATGTATAAGGCTATTGAAAATTCTCCTAAAATGAAAATTTCAATGAATCTTATAGAGTCCTATGAAAAATCGACAAGGCAATTGGCGAAGATGAATGGGAGGATGGATGTTTATGATAATAGGATGGCCTATGGCAAGGTTGGAAGCACGAAAGGTGCACCTCAGACCACCTATGGATCGAGAGAAAATTCGAATCCAAATTCCTTGATGATGATCACTCAGGGGAAAGCACACGAGTCATGCTACCCCCAAGCCACGCAAAATCCTACTCCACATATCCAACTTCCCCATTTCCAAATATGTAACTTCTCGAGTAATGTTAGACAAACCACTCCTTACCTAAATCTCAAGCTAAATCATCTCCTACAGGAGAAACCATTCTTTGTAGCAACTCAAACCCGAACTTCACCACGAAATATATTACATGATTCCTTGCGTGTATCACATTACCCAAACCAAGAGATTTACCAAGATAACCAATACCAAAATCCTTTCTACCAAGAGACATATGATGAGACACATGCTCATAGGTATTGGAATGGACCTCAACATTTTTGTCAACATGGTTATGGTGCACCAATATAAAGAGTGCAACCCAAAGTCTATGGTCAAAACCAAGGTGCAAAATGGAAAGGATATGGAGCTCGAGTTGATCACTATGATGATAGATATGGTGGTCAATATGATCATCGTTATGGTGATCGATATGGTGATAGATATGGTGATCAACATGATGATTGATATGGAGATCGATAAGGTGCTAGATATAGTGATCTTCATAGAGATCATGAGGACCAAGATAGAGGGTTGAATACCATCCAAGTGAGTCTTACAATGCAAGAGGGGGAGACCAAACTAACGAAGGTATTTGTGTTAATCCTAACTTCCCTCAGCCTTCTACCATTCAATGTTTTAAATGTCAAGGTAGAGGGCATATTGCAAGTGAATGTCTAAGAGTCCAATTGTATCAATTTATGATGAATCTTGTACTCGTAATGTGATAGGGTGTGAGGTAAAGGGTGACGATAGTGAGCCTAAGATTAGGCATGGGGAAGCTATTCCAAAAGGAGATGATGAGTAATTAGAGGAGGACTTAAACTTTGC
This sequence comes from Jaltomata sinuosa, assembly GCA_003996215.1. Classification (NCBI taxonomy): domain Eukaryota; kingdom Viridiplantae; phylum Streptophyta; class Magnoliopsida; order Solanales; family Solanaceae; genus Jaltomata; species Jaltomata sinuosa. The sequence goes on along the minus strand of QJPP01003879.1, from coordinate 135,307 downwards.
TTGTGCCTTAAGAAAAATCATGGAGGACCTTTCTAAAGAGGAACTTGACCAAAATGTGAACCTATTTCATACTAGGTGTAAGATATTTGAGAAGGTATATTCCTTTGTTGTTGATAGTAGGAGTAGTGCTAATTATGTAAGTAATGGGATGGTTGTCCAAATAAAGCTCCCTACACAAAGGCACCCCAATCCATATAATAAAGTGGAGGTAAATGAGAAAGTAGTCATAAAGGTTAGCATTGGCAATTATCAAGATAACATCCTATGTGATGTCATGCCCATCCTAACATGTCATGTATTTCTTGCAAAACCGTGGAAAGTTGATAGGGATGTCCAATATCAAATGGGGTCTGACAAATACTCATTTGTGTTTGGAGGATGAAAGCACAGTCTTGCACCTTTAACACCCCATCAAGTAAGTGAGGACTATAAAATCATGAGAGAACTTTTGGAAGTAATCCAAAGGGAAGAAATGAATAAGCATGAGAAAGAAGTGTTGCTTACGTATAAGGAAAAAGGCTTGGCTAATGAAGAAGATGCCTTGTTTGTGAATGTGGAGCCAAGAAAATGTTTGAAAGGTGTGGATGAGGAACACTCATTAGTAGGACTCATCAACACGGATCTTGTATTGCACACTAACAAAAGTACTAGCATTTTGCCTAGTACCAACTCTTCTCTTTTGCAGGTTCATGAAGGAATACTTTCCAATGAGGTTCCCAAAAGATCACCTCACCCAAAATGAATTAAAAGCTCTATGGGATCCGACTCTATGGATTCCAACTTGAGAATGAAAAGAAAGGACCAATCCTATTAGTCCAAGATGATGCTTGAGATGGAAACACCTTGTGAGCCATGGTTAGGGCACAAGCATGCCAACTTGACTCCTCATCCCCAAGGTATGTATCAATTCCCTCCTATTTTAAGTGACCCTTGGAGTCATGATGACATTTTCCCTATGGTAGGGCAATTCTTGAAATTGTGTGACTTAATGTCCTACCTTGAGAGTGCCAATGTGCCTCAAACCTCTTCATGGTTTGTTGATACTATGCTTAAATTATGTGAGCTCCACAACCTGGAAGCCTCATCTATTTGTTGCTTTGGAAAGAGTCCATGGTGCATTCTTGATGCCCAAATTTTGTTTCCTACTCCTTGTCACACTCATGTGGAGGGATAAGTCGAAATGTTAGGATGGACTCTTCAGAGTATACTACGAATCATGACTAGGGAGAACCCAACTATTTAGGAGTGCTACTTGGTGAAGAAAAATGTAACCCATTGTTCCTTTAATATCTCTAGTGGCATAACTCCATGTGTTGATGCACTCCCTTCGAGAGCTTGTTTGAGAAAGGAAGGTATATTTCCTACTTTGGGTGTTAACTATATACTTGAATCCTTGTTTTACACAGTAGTTCTTAAGTTGTATGAGAGACAACTTATGGTTCTAAGTTTCTTTCTTATTTGTAGGATAGTCCTTGGATGTTCAAGACTTCTTTTCACTTTGATAGGGTTGGACAAGTTGAAGTATCAAATGAGACTCTTGGTAGTATGCTTAGTTCCATTAATGGAAGGAACCCAACTTCTTGAGAAGACCATTTGATTGGGAGCGAATCGGGTTCTTATAGACTCCACATCATCCCTTATAGTATAACACCATTGAAAGATACCCTCCCTTTGAGGAGTTGTTTGAAAAGAAAAGGTGACACTTGTGTGATGAACCACAAGTTGATGTCATGTGTCCTAACATATGAGAATATGCTTGTTAGGATCCTTGTATCTAATTATAAACTTGCATACGAGGACGCCATGACTGATACTAGTGATCTTGTTACCTTTCTTTACTATTTTTTTTTCATATGATGATATTCATGAGTGTGTTGAGTATACAAGTTATGTGAACTTGAATCATATGAAAAGATAAGGTGAAGTATGTACAAATGCTATCACTTCATCTTTAGGTGTTCCACCTCCATGTGGTTTGCTTGATACATTTCTTGGACTTGATGGTATTCTTGCATGTGGAAACACCTTGGATTAAACTGGAATGCTAAACACCTTTCTCTACTACCTCTTTGCACTCGATGATATCTATGTTTGCCTTTAAGATGCATTGCAAATGGGTAGGCTTATTATGGGGTCAAACCCTTGTTTGTGTGACAAAGATGAGTGGGTAACATATCCATTTGACCCCAGAGACCCTTCATGGGTATGTGAGATTTTAATGGTACCACCGTTTGGATGGTCATATCCTTGTGTTGAGTGGAATAACCAATTCCCTTGTACTCCATATGTTGACTTCATTGTCATTACAATGGGGAATGCTTGGTCGTTCCTTGAGAATATGCCACTTTGGCATACTACTTCTTTTGCTAACCCAGGTGCTAACCCTCATACCATGAGGAATTTATGGTTTTTTGTCCTTCTTATGTTTTTTCAAGGTTTGGATTCGACAATAAATCATTTTTAAGAAGGAGAGGATGATACGATATCGCCCAACAACATTCATGCTAGACCTATACTTCAAGGTCTAGACAAGAGGATCCAAGCCACACTCACCCTTGGAGAACAAGAGAGATCTTTGAAGAGCCTCATTACACTACAAGTGAAGCAATTCCATATTTGGATGATCGTGTGGAGCAAAGAAGAGGTTGTCAATGGATCTGCCCAATGGTGCAAAGCACGTGAGACACGAAAAATGCTTGGTGAAAAACGTACACCAACTCTGCACCTCATGTGCGACCAGCACAATGGCTGGTGCTTTCAGCACTTCAAATGCACCTCAAGCCGCACCAGACCCATCATGGGCCTATTTTTGAAGTCTTCCAAGATCACTTTTGGGCCTTGATGTAATAACTATTAATAGGGGTTCCCTTTCCTTTAGCTCCTTAGTTATTGTTGAATTGATATGGATCTCTTTGATAGTTTAGCTTGTTAGCTTAGGTGGATTCCCAATTATATAATGTAGTGTAGAAATCTATTGGATGGATTTCTAATAGTACTATTGGGTGCATTCCTAATAGTTTAGGTGAGTGATTAAGGGTGGATTCCCTTGGTTTCTTGATACTTATTTTGCTTGAATTTTACATGAGAATACTCATTTGTGGATTCATTTAGAGTACTTCTGCCTTGTTGATTCAAGTTGGTTTATCATTTGTTTGTTGTAATCAATTGAGAGGTGAGGCTATAAAGTCCCTTGTTGCCCATAATTGCAATTTCTTAGTATTAATCTGCATATGTTTTGTTTATTTCAATTCCGTATTTGATTTCAATTAGTCTCCCTAAATGATATCTTATCAGTATTGACTCGATGAAAATTTCATAAACTCCTTAGTTTGGCTTCGTATGAAAGGTTTTAAGGAAACTCGGCTTTCATCATTATTTGATACAATATCGAATACACTTGAAATAGAAATCCTAACACAAAGAACAAGAATTAAAGATAAAGGATAGAAGAAGATACACAAGCAAAGAACTAATGGCAACAATAGCTATATTAAAGCTAAAACCTCGAATTAAGTAGACAAACAAGCACTAAATCTATAAAATGAAGCAAGAAACAAATAAGGAAATCAAAAGCAACCAAAGATTATATTAAAATGTGAGACCTTAATTGACTGATCCAAAACAAGCACTTATACTATAGAAATAACCCTCACGAAGATATGATATCCTCTAGTAAGCAATCACATCAACATTGTTTAGCAACAAAGGCCTTAGCCTCAACACTCTCAAGCATTTTACTCATCAAAATCAATATAAAAAATAGTCTAAATCTACAGGAGTTATTCTCCACTATTTATGGCTTAAGCTAATGATAATAAAAATACCCTTAATGAAATAAGAGTTTTCTTAGTCAAGAGGCTTGCATTTAAAAAAGTCACTTGCATTCATTGCATCTTTCTCCATACTCTGAGTAGTATTTCATGTTGAGCCTTTTACTTCCACTGTAGTATATTCTTTAGCTCCAACGCTTTATTCCAAAATATTTATGAAGCTCGGCTTGCATCATTCTCCCTTTCTTTAAAAGAATTCATTCTAGAATTCAAACCTTGCAAAACTATGCAGAAGACTAGCAACAACAAGGACCTCATAGCATGAGGTTAGAAAAAGGGTTAGCAAATCCACAAATATGCCAAGAATGCACAAACTTGTGATATAGCTAAGCATCGACTATTCTGATGAATAATAAAATCTCATATGCACAAAGAACTTGACAATTAAAAACATCATGATATAAGGGTATCTTAAAGGAAACAATGACGTCAAAATAATACCAAGTAGGTAAGGTCACATTGGTTCTAGTAAGCATGAAGCACAAATGAGCCTCTATTTTAAGACAATCCCACTTCCAAGGAGGTACCATGACAAAATTACATACACTTAAACCAGGGTAAAAAGATAAGGATATCCATAGGCTTTGGTCAAGAAAACAACCATTTTACACATTAGTACTATCATTACCATAAGAGACACACTCAACACAAGTAAGAGTATCATCATATGCGAATAGATTAAAAAATGTGTCACACAAACAAACTTCATTCAAAGTGTCTTCATATTTAAGCTCACTATTAGATTCAACAAAATAAACAAGCATATAATTAAAGATTGGAACAATAAAAAAGGAAGTAACCATTTAGACGCAAGAATCACCTTATTTCTCAATATTCCATTGTGGATTATCATACAAGTTATAGTCCTCAAGTAGAGCTATATCACCATTTTTTTAACACCACTAGGCACTATACTAGGAGCGATCTCATCATCATCAAATAAGATATTGTACTTAAAGAGAGAGAAATTAATCAAAGATGAAGATTTTAAACATGTATTCTCATTCTCAGAAAGAAAAATGTCTTTCAAGTAACTGTCAACCACATGATCTCTATGAGAAAAACAAGCAATAGGATCTTAAAAAAGAAATACATTCAAACAGTCACTCTGATCACATGATCAACTTTAACAATATTATCACTAATTAGAGGCTCATTAATCGCATCACCAAAATCCCTCAAATAGCGGACCCACATCACAAACAAGTAGATCAACACAAGTATCACATGATAATGTACTATGATTTAACTGACAAGTGTCAACACTAAATGAACATAAATCTTACAAGAAGAATCAATTCGATCATTAATAGATTAACTAATGTATGAACACTCTCAATAAAGACAATATCACTATATGGCAAACAATCATATGATAATGTACTATCATTCCAAGCACAAGTGTCAACACTAGATGGACACAAATTGATCTTGCAAGAATAATTTATTTGGTCATCAATAGGATAAACAGTGTATGAACAATCTCAACAAATACATTATTATATATTTGGTAAAGAACCATTAAAGTCACATGAATACAAGCTATCACTCACACTTTGTGCATTTTTTTTAAAGAGTCAACTTTAGCTATTTTACCTTGAGGCTCACAAGAAAGATCTTATTTACCTTTTATTCCTCTATTTGCTATGCTTGTACCTGTATAATAGTCCTTACAAAGAGAAGGACAAAGAAGAAGGTCAGATTGATTTTATGACAAATATCTCACTTCACTCCACACATCCTTTACTTCTTCCACTCAAGAGTTTCCACTTTACACTCCCTTACTCCTCTCAATCTTTTGTCTCTCATATTCATGGAAGAACTTAGAATAAGGGTCTAAACTTCCTTAGTGAGGAGAAGTAGGTTAGAATATAAGCTTTTTCCCTTTGTCCATGATATACATGTACTATTCTTGCTTATAAGGAATCTATCATGACCCGAAATTGGGCCATGATGGCTCCTATTAAAAATTACCAGTAGGAAAGCCAACCCACTATCACACCCCGAGGCTACCTCCTGGGCGTAACACAGGACCTGGGACCACAAGTGCCCCAAGCTAACCCTTGGTCATAGCATAACTCAGGTATATCAATTAAGCATAGTGGAAGTATAATACGAATTAAATAACTCAATCCATAAGATAAAATAAAAACAATATAATAAAAAGAAAACCAGAATATCGTCTACGTACGAAAAGCCTCTATACATGACATAGAATTTGCTAGGACAAGACCCTAGCAAACTCAAAGTACGAACATAAGTAGTCTAAACAACTAGAGTCATAACTAGCCCTTGAACAATGAGGACTCACCAATACTGACTGGATATCCATCTTTATCTAGCCACGAGCCTAATGGGAAACACATGAATCTGCATCGTCAAGAGGATGCAGCGCCAAATATGCGTCAGTTCTATAGGATGTACCGAGTATTTGAGATATTCATGATCATGATAAAAATATACTTAAAACATGCTTAAGGTAAACCTTTTCAGAAAGAAATAACATAAGAGAATTATCAAGATATAAGACATAAAACATGAAATACGGTTAAAATTTAAAGTATGATATCATATAACTTCATAGCTTGAAAATAATCATGTGGGAGTTTCTCTTAACCGATATAAACCATGCTGAGCTACATGGAGTCCAGTGTCATGCACCCACACTGAAAAAGGTTGTCCTAACTGGACAAAGTTAGAACCATGTTCATAAGGATCATGTCATAAGCCTTAGAGGGCAACCTACAGTGGCAACGTAGTTTTGGACTTGGGTTATCTAGAACCCTCACCGTTTGGTGCTAAATACTACTCCCAAAACAAATAACATAAGGATCACATTCATATGACATATTTCGATGTCAAGCTTGTTCATAAACATGTTCATACCCTGGATCTTCATACTACTCACGAATCTTGGTTTAGAAAATGATTCATGAGCATTGATGGCACATCAAGTGTCTTGCATTGCATAATAATTCATAACATGAAAACTTGCATGGACTTAGTTCAATTTCATAATAACATATATTTTGATAGAACAGAGGAACTAGGCATGAACATGCTTGAAATTCATGACATTATGCTATCGTTTTCCCCAATTTACTTAAATTAATTTATGTATGTAGGTTTTATCATAATTGACCTTTAACTCATGAAATTGGAACTCATATGTAAAAACCAATGCAAAATCATGAAATTTCATTAAATAATCATGAGAAGGTAATTTATAGCAAAACCAATAAGAATTGGGTAAAACCCCTAATTTGAAGGTTCATGAAATCACAATTTGAAATTTGGAGTTTTGAAAATAAGGGTGAAAAGAACCCATTATTGAATACCCACATACCTTGAATGGAGTTAACCCAGTTGAAATTGAAAAGATTAGGAGACTTGGACTTGGAGCTTGAACCTTGAGCTTGATAGAGTGATTTTCCTTTTTGGGAGATGAATGAGGTAATGGGAAGGGACTTAGGCTAATGATGGTGAAAACCCTTCTAGAAATAGCCAAAACGACATCATTAAGGAGTTAAAAGGGTGGGTAATAACTAAAATACCCTGGGAAATAATTAAGAAAAGATGAAGAAAGGGGAAGGCTTTAGTAATCACGAGTCGGTTCTACGGGTCGTTGTTTAAACCATGACTCGTGGTTCCCACTCGTGGTTTCTAGACAATGATCAAGTTGCAAAAGGCAAACTATGGGTCAATAGGACAGACCCGTAGAGTGAATCATGATTCGTCAACCTGACTCATCATTCCTGAAGGACTTGGCTTGTCTCTGATCAGGTTCAACGAGTCAACAGGACGGACCCGTAATTCCAATCACGGGCCCTAGACTGGACTCGTGGTTTCTTGGACAACAGTTAGCCCACAAGTCAGATTCCACGAGTGGATATTATGACCCATAGAATGAACTACGGTCTGTATAACCCACTCGTGGTTCTGAGACTAGAGTTTAACCCTGCAGAATTAAAACACAGATCCATTCCATAACTCGTAGTTCAAACCACGGTCCATGGTTTGGACCCGTCATTCCTGGAAACATGGGATTTTTCAGAGGTTTAAACTTAGATAGCTGGTTCAATTTCTGTGGTGTTACAATATCTCCCCCTTAGGATCATTATCCTTGATCAATACTAAGCAAGGAAAATTAAAGAGTAAACAACCCAACCAACAACAAGATATGGAAACCAAGGAATAAACATGAAAACTGAACTCTTCAACTTAAAACATGGTTAAATCAACTTCGAAAACATGAATGCATGCTAGGATCATAAGAGTAACTGGCAGAATAGGATCGGAGGAACATACTAAGGAGGAAAGTATTACCTAAAGTTGTAATGGAATCGGAAGGAAAGAGATGAGGGTACTTGGCTTTCATGGTTGATTCTGCTTCCCAAGTAGCTCCATCAACAAGCTGATTTCTCCAAAGAACTTTTACCGAAGCGACTTCTTTGTTTTTCAACCTCCGAATCTGACGATCAAGGATTTCAACAAGGACCTCCTCATACGTGAGACTATCCTTCACACCTACATCCTTAAAAGTAACAATCAAGGTAGGATCACTAACACACTTCTTCAATAAGGAAACATGGAAAACTGGATGAACCGCTTCCAAATTTGATGGAAAATCCAACTCATAAGCAACCTTACCAACCTTCCTCCGAATTCGATAAGGACCTACAAATCGGGTACTAAGCTTTCCTTTCTTCCTGAATCTCATCACACCCTTCATGGGTGACACCTTTAGAAAAACCCAATCATCAACTTCAAATTCTAATTCCCTTTTCCTTACTTACGCGTAAGATTTATGTCGACTCTGAGCGGTCTTTAACCTCTCCCTAATAAGCTAAACTTTCTCCATGGTCTCATGCACTGAATTTGGGCCAATCAAAGTTGTCTCATCTACCTCAAACCAACTAATAGGAGATCTACACCTCTGACCATAAAGTGCCTCATACGGAGCCATCTGGATGCTAGAGTGAAAGTTGTTGTTCCAAGCAAACTCGATAAGCGGTAAGTGATCATCCCAATTACCTTTGAAATAAATCACACAAGCTATCAACATATCTTCCAAAGTCTTAATAGTACGCTATACTTGGACATATTTCTGAGGGTGAAAAGTTGTACTAAGCTTCACCTGAGTACAAAAACCTCTCTGAAAAGATCTCCAAAACTGAGAAGTAAACTGAGTACCCCTATTTGAAATGATGGAAAAAATAACACCATGCAATCGAACTATCTCCCAAATGTAGAGTCTGGCATAATCATATACTAAATTTGTTGTCTTAACAGCCAAGAAATCGGATTATTTAGTCATCCAGTCAATAATCACCCAAATCAAATCATGTTGCCTTTGAGTATGAGGCAAACCTGTAATGAAGTCCATATTGATCGCTTTTTATTTCCTAGTGGGAAGGTCAATATCCAGAATCAGGCCACCCGATTGCTGGTGCTCTACCTTTACTTGCTGATAGTTGGGGCACTTAGCCACAAAACTGGCTATGTCCCTCTTAATACCATTCCATTAATAGACTTCTCGTAAATCATGGTACATCTTTGTGGCACCGGGGTTGATGGAATATCTGGAACTATGAGCCTTAGTCAAAATCTGGTGGCACAACCCATCTATATCTGGCACACATAGTCGAACCTGATAACGAAGTACACCATCTCCCTCTTGGGAGAAAACCTCAACCCTTTACTGATGGACTGCACCCTTAAGCTGAAGTAAAATGGGATCACTGTCTTGCTTTTCTTTCACTTCTGCTACCAAGGATGATTCAGAACCATTCTGAATAATAACACCACCTTCTCTCAAGTCCATAAGGCGAACTCCTAATCGAACTAGCCTATGAACCTCCTTAACCAGTTCCTTCTTTCCTTCTTCGACTGAAGACACACTACCCATCGACAATCTACTAAGTGCATGTGCCACAACATTGGCCTTACCCGGATGGTAAATCACACACATGTCATAATTCTTAAGGAGCTCAAGCCATCTCCTTTGTCGCAAATTCAATTCCTTCTGAGTGAACACATACTAAATACACTTATGATTAGTGAATACATCCACATGCACCCCATACAAGTAATGTTTCCAAATCTTCAAAGCAAAGACCACGGCGGCCAACTCAAGATCATGAGTAGGGTAATTCTTCTCATGAGTCTTAAGCTGTCTCAAAGCATAAGTAATCACTTTACCATGCTACATCAAAACACAACCCAAACCAATCCTAGAAGCATCACAATACACAACAAAATCACATAGGCCATCGGGTAGAGCTAACACTGTAGTTGTGGTCAATCTAGTCTTCAATTCCTGAAAGTTCTTCTCACACAAATCAAACCACTGAAATTTTACCTTCTTCTGAGTCAATCGAGTCAAAGGGGGGGCAATAGAAGAAAATCCTTCCATAAACCTTCGAAGTAACCAGCCAAACCCAAAAAGCTTCTAATATCAGATGGGGAAGTGGGTCTAGGCCAGTTCTTTACTGCCTCTATCTTTTGAGAATCAAGTCGAATACCATCTTTAGTCATAAATGAACCAGAAAAGCAAAGCATCCAAAACTCACACTTTCTAAACTTAGCAAATCATTGCCGGTCCTTGAGAGTTTGCAACACAACTCTCTAATGGTCCACATGCTCCTCCTCACTCTGAGAGTAGATGAGGATATAATCAATGAAAACAATCACAAACATATCTAGATACTGCTTGAACACGCGGTTCATCAAATCCATAAAAGTTGCAGGACCATTCGTTAGACCAAAATACATCACAACAAATTCATAATGACCATACCGATTCCTGAAGGCTGTCTTCAGAATATCGCACTCTCTAACACAAAGCTGATGATAACCTGATCTAAGGTCGATCTTGGAGAAGAAACTAGCACCCTGAAACTGATCGAACAAGTCATCAATCCTAGGAATGGGATACTTATTCTTGATTATGACCTTTTTCAAAACTGACGGTATTCAATACACATTCTAAAGGAACCATCTTTCTTTTGTACGAATAAGACGAGAGCACCCCAAGGACAAATGATAGGCCTGATGAAACCCTTATCAAGGAGATCCTTCAACTAGTCTTTTAACTCCTTAAGTTCAGCGGGAGTCATTCTATAAGGAGGAATAGAGATGGGATTCATAGCTGGAAGAAAATCTATCCCAAAGTTGATCTCTCGCTCGGGAGGGACTCTGGGCAAATCCTCGGGAAACACTTCTGGGAACTCATTCACAACAGTAACCGAGTGAAGGGATGGGGATCCAGACTCCGTGTCCATAACTCGAACTATATGATAAACATACCCCGTAAAAATCATCTTTCTAGCCTTAAGATAAGATATAAAATGACCTTTCAAGGATGGGGGACTACCTTGCCATTCTAAAACGGGTTCATTTGGAAACTTGAAACTGACAACTCGAGTACGATAATCAATAGAAGCATAACAAGCATGTAGCCAATCCATACCAAGAATAACATAAAAATCTGTCATCTCCAACTCTACTCAATCCGCTGAAGTGACTGTATGAAGGACTGAAATAGGGCAATTTCGGTAGATTTTTTTGGCTAAGACTGACTCACCAACAGGAGTAGAAACACAAAAGGGTTCTAAAAGTAATTCAGGACATACTTCGAATTTGCATGCTATACAAGGGGTCACAAAAGATAAGGAGGCACCAGTGTCCAACAAAGCATGCACATTGAAAGAGAAGACTTTCAACATACCAATAACAATATCTGGGGAACCCTCCTAGTCTTTACGAGAGGACATAGCATAAAGGCGGTTCTGGCACTGACCACCAAAACTAGAAGTTGTGCCCTGCTGGGCTGGTCGACTTCCTGGGGTGGCTGGAGCAAACTTAGCCCTACAACCTCTCTACCCTTTCTTAGCTGAAGGGTAGTCTCGAATCATGTGTCCAACCTGTCCACACCCAAAACATGCACTCATGCCCAAATGACACTTTACCGGGTGAGTCTTCCGACACTTACTACAAATGGGGTGGGAAGATCCCTTAGCAACACTCCCTTGAGACTGTGAAGAGGAACCAGAACCTCTACCAGTCTGAATATGATGAGGCATCTTGGCCTGGGTATGAGCACTAGCAGAAGAATGAATGGGTCCTGATGACTTCTTCTGGAACGAGGAGCGATGTCCGCGACCGGACCTCGGATGACCAAAACCTGAACCATCGGATCTAGCCCTCTTGTTCTTCCTAGCCATATCTCTAAGCTTGTCTCCCTCCATCTGGTGAGCATGGGTCATGAGTCTAAAAATGTTCATATCACTCAACAACATAGCAGACCTACACTCTTTTTTCACCAAATCTGAAACACCATCGATAAACTTGCTCATCTGATCATGGGGGTCAACTAACATAGAGGGGTCATACCTAGACAACTTAGTGAACTTCAAACTTTACTCCTGAACATTCATAGATCCTTGTCTCAAGTTCACGAACTCCTCAGTCTTCATTTACCTCAACTCACGGGGAAAGAATCGGTCAAGGAAGGCTCTCTCAAAACACTCCCAAGTTATAGGGACCTCATCCCTAACTCTAGCTTCCTTCCATTGCGTGAACCAGATATGAGCCATATCCTTGAGTTGATAGGATGCCAACTCAACACAATCAACCCCGACCACTTGCATTACCTCAAAGATTTTCTTCACATCATTAATAAAATTTAGGGGATCCTCATTCACTTTTGAACCCCAAAACTCCGGCGAGTTAATATGGACAAAATTACAAACTTGGGCTGCTACCCCACCTTGAGGGTGGATGGGGATAGGAGCCTACTGATTGGCCTGAGCGGCCAAGGTCTGGGCTAGCAAATGCATGGCGTTCCTAAACTCTTCATTTGTGACCTCGGGGCCTGGAACTGGAGGAGCGACATTCTAAGTAGCTCAGTGAGGCATATCACGTTGAGGCATGATCTTAAATGTACAAGTTAAGGATTAGAGGAACATTAGAGTTAAGCTCTATCGCACGATATGATCATGAAAAAAGTGAAGTTTTCTAAGATATCTCATAGCTTCCCTCTCATATATGTGGCGTGCTTCACACACATGAAGGAGACTCTACTCGATATGGTTTTCAAACATCCTAGGACTCTTGAACTTGAGGCTCTGATACCAAGTTTGACACACCTCGAAGCTACGCCTGGGCGTAATACCGGACCTGGGACCATAAGTGCCCCAAGCTAACCCTTGGTCATAGCATAACTCAGGTATATCAATTAAGCATAGCGAAAGCATAATACAAATTAGATAACTCAATCCATAAGATAAAATCGAAAGAACATAATTCAAAGAAGACCAGAATATCATCTATGTCTGAAAAGCCTCTATACATGATATAAGGAGTTGCTAGGACAAGACCCAAGATAACTCCAAGTACGTACATAAGTAGTCTAAGCAACTAGAGTCATAACTAGCCCTCGAACAATAAGGACTTATCAACACTAACTGGATATCCGGCTTTGTCTAGCCACGAGCCTGATGGGAAACACCTGAATCTGCATCGTCAAAAAGATGCAGCACAAAATATACGTTAGTACTATAGGATGTACCGAGATATGCATGATCATGATAAAAACATACTTAAAACATGCTTAAGGTAAACCTTTTAATAAAGAAATAGCATAAGAGAATTATCAAGATATAAGAGATAAAACATGAAGTATGGTTAAAATTTAAAGAATGATATCATATAACTTCATAGCTTGAAAATAATTATGTGGGAGTTTCTCTTAACCAACATAAACCATGTTGAGCTACATGGAGTCTAGTGTTATGCACCCACACTGAAAAAGGTTGTCCTAACCGACCAAAGTTAGAACCATGTTAATAAGGATCCTGTCATAAGCCACGGAGGGCAACCTACGGTGGCAACGTAGTTTTGGACTTTGGTTATCTAGAACCCTCATCGCTCGGTGCTAAATACTATTCCCAAAATGTATAACATAAGGCTCACATTCATGTGACATATCTCGATGTCAAGCTTGTTCATAAAAATGTTCATACCCAGGATCTTCATATTGCTCACGAATCTTGGTTTAGAAAATAATTCATGAGCATTGATGGCACATCGCATGTCTTGCATTGGATAATAATTCATAACTTGAAAACTTGCATGGCCTTAATTCAATTTCATAATAACATATATTTTGATAGAACATAGGAACTAGGCATGCACTTGCTTGAAATTCATGACATCATGCTATCGTTTTCCCCAATTTGCTTAAATCAATTCATATATGTAGGATTTATCATAATTGACCTTAAACTCATGAAATAGGAACTCATATGTAAAAACCCATGCAAAATCATGCAATTTTAATGAAATTTTATAAAATAATAATGAGAAGGTAATTTATAGAAAAACCCATAAGAATTGGATAAAAACCCTAATTTGAAGGTTCATGAAATGACAAGTTGAAATTTGGGATTTTGGGCACAAGGGTGAAAGGAACCCATTGTTGAATACCCACATACCTTGATTGGAGTTAACCCACTTGAAATTGAAAAGATTAGGACTATTGGACTGGGAGCTTGAACCTTGAGCTTGAGAGAGTTCTTTTCCTTTTTGGGAGATGAATAAGGTAATGAGAAGGGACTTTGGCTAATCAGGGTGAAAACCCTTCTAATAATAGCCAAAAGGACATTATTTAGGAGTTAAAAGGGTGGGTAATAACTAAAATATCCCTGGGAAATAATTAAGAAAAGCTGACAAAAGGGGTCGTCTTCAGGAATCACAAGTCGGTTCGACGGGTCGTCGTTTGAACCACCACTCGTGGTTCCTCGCCAATGATCAAGGTGTAGAAGGAAAACTACGGGTCAGCAAGACGGACCTGTAGAGTGAATCATGAGTCGTCAACCTGACTCGTTATTCATGAAGGACTTGGATTGTCTCTGATCAGGTTCCACGAGTCAATAGGACGAACCCATAATTCCAATTATGGGCCGTAGACTGGACTCATGGTTCTTGGGACAACAGTCAGCCCACAGGTCAGATTCCACGAGTGGATATTACGACCCATAGAATAAACTACAGTTCGTAGAACCAACTCATGGTTCTCAGACCATAGGCTAACCCTGCAGACTTAAACCATGAATCCATTCCACGACTCGTGGTTCAAACCACGGTCTATGGTGTAGACCCGTCATTCCTGGAAATATGGGATTTTTCAAAGTTTCAAACTTAGATAGTTGGTTCAATTTTTGGTGTGTTACACCCACGAACATGATACTATGAATAAACATTTAAGTATGTAAAGTGGAAGAGAAATAATAACAAGATACGAGCCAACATATGGATATATACCCAACAACAAAAAATATAAAAAAGGCTTTAAAGAAACCTAGAAAGACAAAATATTCAAAAAAACCAAACCTTGGACCTGGTGTCACTGGTACAATAACATCTAAGTAAAGAAATAGCACTATAAAAGGGCTATTGTCTACTAAAATACAAAGTACAAACAATATGAATAGATGGAAAGCAGTAAAAGTCATCTATCACTGGGAGCTCACGGGAATCAGAGCAATAGATGGCCTCAAATGAGTGGATGGTCAGTGAGGAAAGCTTGTGCTAGGTACTGCATCAGAAAAAGATGCAAAAATGTAGTATGAGTAACAAAACATGAGGTACTCAGTAGGTATCATAGGCCGACCAAGCTCAGAAAGATAATATATAACATAAGAAACAGGAAAATAAACTAGCTATTGGGATCCACCTAAATCTAGTTACCATAGGAAATTGATAGCAAGAAAGCAACCCAGCTAACGGTGGAGATAACAATAGTAAGGAAAATTAAAATAGACACTCCAAGAAGGAACAAGCAGGAGTGAAATGTGATGCGACATGAGATGGATGCAATGCAGTATGAGGCCTATGCAATATGAGTTCAGAATCCCAGTCGGACATAACAGTAAGTAAACATGAGCTCAGAATCCCAGTCAAACATGACAATAAATAAACATGAGTCGAGAATCCCAGTAGGATGTAATAGTAAGTAAACATGAGTCTCGAATCCCAGTCAGACATAGCAGTAAATAAACATCAGTCCAAAAACTCAGCCAAACATAATAGTAAGTAAAAATGAGTTCGGAATCCCAGTCGAACGTAGCAGTAAATAAATATGAGCCCTTGAAACTCAAATCCATAAAAGATTGGGCATTTTAGTTCGAAAAGCTGAAAGACAGTAGCAAGATAAAACAAATCCCTTTTTGACATCATGAAATATGTAGTAAGGTAACGAAATCTCCTTTCAAGCCGAAAAAAATCAAATTTTATCTTTTAAACCATGTCATGATCCATGCACATGAATTCAAAAATGTATATATGTGCCACCACATAAAGTACATGTACATACATACATAAAAAGTAGGGAAAAGACACCCTCTAAACAAAGCGACTAACCTAGAACTTCGTCTATATCCAAGCTATCGCCTCGGGCCCACAGTTACATTGTAAATGGAAGAAGAAATATGGATTAACAAGACAATAAAGTAAAAATGATAGATAAGGCCTACTATACCTCTAAGACATCTTTAAAACTTATACTAAGGATTCTAGGCTAATCATAACAATGCTACAATGCCCTAAACTAAGGATAAACATGATAATTCTATTCTACGATCCCAAAAATGGCCAAATATGCGGAAATAGGATTTTAATCATAATTCTAACCTAAACCTACCCTATCATTCAAGTAACTTATATTATATAAAATCTAACTAAGCCAGGTCTAAAGGATAATAACCTACATGGGGGGGCGAACTGCAAGCACGAACCATCAATCATATGCCTTCCTTTTCCAGATAGCCTCGGAATGCTGCCACACTATCATAAACATAATCTAGGTGTAAAGACAAGAAAAATGACACCCATATTGCTTTACAAAAATTTGGGTTAGAAATTGGGTCCAAAAACGACCCTCAGGACCCATTTAATGAAATAGAAAATAAAATTAACAAATATGTTTGCAACGGTTTTCTAAATCCATGCCCAAAATTTAGGTGGAAATGGAACTCATTTTGGGGCCTAAAACAACCCCAAAAGTCCACTTGATCAAAGGAATTAAACCATGGAATTCAATAAAAATTACGAAGGATATACGCAAAGGAATAACGGAAAATGAGCAGAGGAACATAAAGAACTTACCGAAACTAATTTGGTTGAACAAGCTCCCAAGAACTAGCTTCTAAGCTCTAGCAACAATGGAGGTTTTGGATTTTTGGAAAAGAAAATGAAGTGAAAAGATTTATATATGTGTCAAGGGTCCTTATTTGCGTAGGCAAGGACCCCACCACACACGCGACATTGCAAATATGACCCTCCTCCCATGAAAATGGAGAAGAAGCTGGCCTGGGTCTTATTGACTCTTCATCGAATACGCAGGTCACCGCCTGCGAATGCGGGACTGCAAAGGCGGGACTGAGAACGTGGCCTACCCCTCACGTATGAGAAGGGTAGCGTGACCTGCACCAGCAAAACCAAAACACAACAAAGCTAAAAAATCACTAAATAGACCCTTCAGATTTGTTTAGAACCCCGTTAAGACAAACCAAATATGCTATTTAACTGGGAATAGCATTCCAAACTCAACGGAACTATCAAAATAACATAAGGAGGTTGTCTTGATGAAATATTGACCAAAGTCAACACTTTGCAAGTTTTGCTTAAAAGTAACCCAAGTATCTAAAACATTTCCGGAAGCCTTGGGACCCAAACCAAAGGTCCCACTAGCCCAACGTTAATGTTCTGGAGCTAATAGCACTGACAAAATTTCAATGTGAGCCCATATTCTCCCAAAGTGGACCAAATTCAACTCTTTCAGCTTAAAGAGTTTCGAAATAGGGAAATGGGCTTAAAACACAAACAAATTTCCCGAGAACCAAACTTCCAGTCCCGGTAAGTCGTAAATGACCTGCAACTGCTATGAGAAAGATCAAAATATGGATGGATCATGAAAACATAGAAAATTACATAGCGAGTCATTACAACATCTACTACTAAAAGAACTTCCATCCTAAAAAGTTAAAGAAAGGAAGGTACCTGAGGCTCGAAAAGGTAAGGATAACGAGTCCATGTGTCAATCTTGGTCTCCCAAGTAGCCTCCTCCATAGGACGATGTTGCCACTAAACCTTAACTGACAAAATCTCCTTGGACCTCAACTTTCCAACCTGCCTATCAAAAATAGCAATAGGCTCCTCCTAAAAAGCTAGAAACTCATCCAACTGAACTGAATCCCACTGAAGCCGTGTGACTCATCAGCAACATATAACCTCAGCATAGAAACCTGAAAAACAGGGTGAACACCTAAAAGAGCAAGAGGCAAGGCCATCTCATATACTACCTCCCTAATGCAATGACGGATCTTAAGCAACCCAATGAACCTAGGGCTAAACTTTCACTTCTTTCTGAATTGAATCACGCCCTTCATGGGCGGAACTCCAAGGAACACTCAATCACTAACAGAAAACTCTAACTCATGAACCCTCTGTTCAGCATACCTTTTTTGCCTACTCTAGGAAGTATGAAGCCTCTCCTAAATGACCCAAACTCTATCCATGGAATCATATAGCAAGTCACTACCCCATCATCTAACCTCAAAGGCATTAAAGCAACCCACCAGAGTCATGCACTGCATATCATACAATGCCTTAATTGGAGCCATCTGAATACTAGAGTGCTAGCTATTATTATATGTAAACTCTTCCAAGGCTAAGAACTGGTCCCACTGACCTCTAAAATTAATAACACAAACCCATAATATATCCTCTAGAACCTGAATAGTATTTTTCGACTTGCCATTAGTCTTCGAGTGAAAAGCAATATTATGCTCAACTCGAGTACCCAACTCTCTCTAAATAGACCTCCAAAAACATAAAGTATATTGATACCACAGTCAAAAATAATGGAAACAGGCACCAAATGCAACCAAAAAATCTCATGGATGTAAATCTGAGCCAACCTCTGTAAACTGTAAGAAGTCTGAACCAACAGAAAGTGAGCAGACTTTGTCAACCTATCCACGATGACCCAAATAACATCAAACATCTATAAAGTATATGTCAAGCCTACCATAATATCCATCACTATCTGCTCCTATATTTACTTAAGTATGGGTGGTAGCTGAGTCAAATCACCTGGTCTCTGGAGCTCGTACTTTACCTGATAACAGTTCAAGCACCTGAACACAAAATCTGAGATATCTTGCTTCATCCCAAGTCACTAGTAGTGCTGCCTCAACTCATGATACATCTTAGTTGCCGTGGGATGAATGGAATACCAAGAAAAATGAGCCGCCTCCAAGATCAACCTGACGAAATCACCAACTCTGGGAACACAAATACAACCCTCAATCCTCAGAACCCCCCTCTGAATTAAAGGTTGTCTTCCTAGCCTTGCCACTCAACACCTTATCACAAAGTATCCTCAACCTTGCATTATCAAACTGATGTGCTCAAATCTGCTCTAACTAGGAAGACCTAGCCTAAACACAAGCAAGAATATGGCTTGGCTCAAAAATGTAAAGTCTAACCAACCTATTTGATAAGATCTCAATTTGGGAGACTAATCGAAATCAAATGTGAAATTGAAATAAACAAAACATATGTGAATTAACACTAAGAAATTATAATTATGGGCAACAAGTCACCTCCCTATTGATTACAATAATCCAATGTTAAACCAACTTGAATCAACAAGGCAGAAGTACTCTAAATGAATCGAAAAATGAGTATTATCATGTAAAATTCAAACAAAAGAAGTTATCAAGCAACCATGGGAATCCACCCTTAATCACACACTTAAACTATTAGGAATCTACCCAACAGTACTATTAGGAATCCACCCAATAGATTTTTACGCTACATTAACTAATTAGGAATCCACCCAAGCTAACAAGATAAACTCTTAAAGAGATAATTCCATATCAATTCAACAACAACAAAGGATCTAAAGGGAAGGGAACCCTTATTTATAGTTATTACATCAAGTCTCAAAAGTGACCTCGGAAGACTTCAAAAATGGGCCCATGATGGGTCTGGTGCGGGTTGAGGTGCATTTGAAGTGCTGAATGCACTAGCCATTGTGTTGGTCGCATATGAGGTGCAAAGTAGTGTGTGTTTTGCACCAAGCATTATGTGTGTCGTAGGTACTTCACACCACCAGGAAGATTCACTTACAACCTCTTCTTTGCTCTATGTGATTATCAAAATGTGGAATTACTTCACCTATAGTGTAATAAGGCTCTTCCAAGCTCCTTTTTATGCTCCAACTGTGAGTGCAGCTTGGATCCTCTTGTATAGACCTTTAAGTATAAGTCTAGCATGAATGGTGATGGGCAATATCATATCATCCTTCCCCTCTTGAAAAGGATTCATCCTCAAATCCAAACCTTGAAAAAACATTGAAAGGACAAACAAACACAAATTCCTCATGGTATGAGGGTTAGTACATGGGTTAGCAAGGAAATAGTAGGCCAAAGTGGCACATCCTCAAGTAGAAACCAAACATTCCCCATTGTAATGACAATGAAGTCGACATATTGAGTACAAGGGAAATGGTTATTCCACAAAACACAAAGATAGGACCATCCAAAGGGTGGTACCATTAAGAGCTCACATACCCATGAAGGGTCTCTAGGGTCAAATGGATATGAGACCCACTCATCTTTGTCACACAAACAAAGGATTGAACTAATAACAAACCTACCCCTCTCCAATGCATCTTTAAGGCAAACATAGATATCATCGAATGCAAAGAAGTAGTAGAGAAAGGTATTTAGCATTGTAGTCTCATCTAAGATGTTTTCATATGCAAGAATACCATTGAGTTCAAGAAATGTATCAAGCAAATCAAAACAAGGTGGAACACCTAAGGATGAAGTGATGGCATTTGGGCATACTTCACCTTCTCTTTTAACATGATTCAAGCTCACATACGATGTATACTCAACATACTCATGAATATCATCATGTGCAAAAAGATAGTAAAGAGAGGTAAAAAGATCACTAGTGTCAATTATGATGTCCTCATATTCAAGTTTACAATTAGATACAAGGATCCTCACAAGCATATTATCACATGTTTGGAGACATGGCATCAAATTGCAGTTCATCACACAAGTGTCACCTTTTCTTTTCAAATAACTACTCAAAGGGAGGATATCTTTCAATGGAGTCATGCTATAAGGGATGATGTGGATTCTATTATAACCTAATTCACTCCCAATAAAATGGTCTTCCCAAGAAGTTGGGTTTCTTCCATTTATGGCACTAAGCATACTCCCAAGAGTCTCATTTGATACTTCAAATTGTCCAACCCTATGAAGGTGACAAGAAGTCTTTAACATCCAAGGACTCTCCCACAAACAAGTAAGAAACTTAGCATCCACAAGTTGTGGCTCACACAACTTAAGCACGAGTATGTCAAACAAGGATGCAAGTATATAATTAACATCCAAAGTAGGCAATGACACATTTTCCCTAGGTGTCACAAATATGATATCACCCACTTTCAAGGGTTCAACAAATGCAAACATGTAGTAGAGAAAGGATTGAAGATCAACAAACTCACTCCAAGTGTTCTGAATTGTAAGTTTATAGATCAAACTTTGAATGCTAGCAAGAAGTTTATCACTATTTAGAACACAAGGAGGGAAGATAAGGTATTTCAAGTACAATTCATATTTCTTTCTCAAACAAGCTCCCGAAGGGAGTGTATTAACACATAGAGTTATGCCACTAGAGATATTAAAGGAACTATGGGTTACATATTGCTTCACCAAGTAGTACTCCTAAAAAGTTGAGTTTTCCTTAGTCATGAGTCATAGCATACTCCGAAGAGTCCATCCTAAAAATTTGAGTTGCCCATCCACATGAGTATGGCAAGGAGTAGGAAACAAAAGTGGGGCATCAAGTACGCACCATGGACTCTTTCCAAAGCAATAAATAGATGGGGCTTTCGGGTTGTGGATCTCACATAAATTAAGCATAGTATCAACAAAACATGAAGAGGTTTGAGCCATATTTACACTCTCAAGGTAGGACATTAAGTCACACATTTTCAAAAATTGGCCTACCATAGGAAAAATGTCATCATGACTCCAAGGGTCACTTAAAATAGGAGGGAATGGATACATACCTTGGGGATAAGGTGTCAAGTTGGCATGGTTTTGTCCCAACCATGGCTCATAAGGTGTTTCTATCTCAAGCACTATCTTGGACCAATAGGATTGGCCCTTTTTTTTATTCTAAAGTTGGAATCCATAGAGTCGGATCCCATAAAGATTTCAATTCCATCTTGGTGAGGTGATCCTTTAGGAACCTCATTGGAAAGTATTCCTTCATGAACCTGCAAAAGAGAAGAGTAGGTACTAGGCAAAATTCTAGTGCTTTGATTAGTGTGCAATACAAGACCCGTGTTGATGAGTCCTATGAAGGAGTGTTTCTCATCCACGCCTTTAAAACATTTTCTTTGCTCCAAATTCACAAATAACGCATCTTATTCATTATTCAAGACCTTTTCCTTATGCCTAATCAACACTTCATTCTCATTATTCTCCATTTCTTCCTTTTGGATTACTTCCTGAAGATCTTTCATGATTTTATAATGCTCACTCACTTGATGGGGTGTCAAAGGTGCAAGACTGTGATTTCGTCCTCTAAATACAAATGAGCATTTGTTAGACCCCTTTTGATATTGGACATCTATCACACCCCAAGGTTACCCCCTATACGTAACATGGGATTTAGGACCACAAATTCCCCAAGCTAACCCTTGGTCATAGCATTCTCAAGCATAACAAAAGATAAGCGAAAGTATAATAGATAAATCCGGAATCACATAAATGGATAATAAAGTCAAATGGGAATACAAAATCCAGAACGAGACTCAAAATTTGTCTATGTCTGAAAAGCCTCTACTCATGACCTAAAGAGTTGCTAGGTCAAGACCCTAGCTAACTCGAAGTGCAAAAAATACAATAACTAACACTGACTAAGAACATAAATTGTCCTTGATCTAAGAGGACTCAACAACTACTGATAGAAAGTGTCTTGGAAGCTCTAGCCACGGGTTTGAGAAGGAACACCTGAATTTGTATCAAGAAAGGATGCAACGCAAGATATGCGTCAGTACTATAGGATGTACCGAGTATGAGGGCGATGCATGAACATGATAAAAACCATTAAAACATACTTAAAATGACTTGTTATATAAATAAAGGACATGAATAAGTATTAAGATAAGAGACATAAGACATGAAAGAAAACTTAAGTTCAAAGTATAGAATCATATAACTTCATAGTTTAAAAATGATCATCTGGGAGTTTCTCTTAATCGACATAAACCATGCTGATCTATATGGAGTCCAGTGTCATGTACTCCCACTGAAAAGAGTTGTCCTAACTGGCCAAAGTTAGAACCATGTCGTACCATGATCTTTTCATCATAAGCCACAGAGGGCAACCTACGGTGGCAACATAGTTTGGGACTTAGGTTATCTGAACCCTCGTCTCTCGGTGCTAAATACTACTCCCAAAACATATAACATAAGCTCATATACATGTTACATATCTGATGCCAAACTTGTTCATAACATGTTCATACCCCCGATCGTCATACGACTAATGAATTATAGTTTAGAAATCGATTCATGAGCATTGATGGAACATCGGGTGTCTTGCATTGCATAATAATTCATAACTTTAAAACTCCCATGACCTTATTTCAATTTCATAATAACATATACTTTCATAAAACATAAGAATTAGGCATGCACTTGCTTGAAATTCATGAAATCGTGCCATCATTTTCCCCAATTTCTTAAATCACTTCATGCATGTAGGATTCACCATAATTAATCGTCAATTCATAAACTAGGAGTTCATATGTAAAAACCCATGTAAAATCATGCAATTTAATAGAATTTCATAATAAGATCATGAGAAGGCAATTTATAGCAAAACCCATAAGAATTGGGTAAAAACCCTAATTCTAAAGTTCATGAAATCACAATTTGAAATTTGGGGTTTTTGGGCACAAGGGTGAGAGGAACCCATTGTTGAATACCCACATACCTTGATTGAAGCTAACCCACTAGAATGGAAAAGGCTTAGGAGACTGGAACTTGAAGCTTGAGACTTGGAGCTTGGAGAAGAACTTTTTCTTTTTGGGAGAAGAATGAAGGTTTGAGAAGGAACTAGGCTAATAAGGGTGAAAACCCTACTAGAAATAGCCAAAATAACATCATTTAGGAGTTAAAAGGGTGGGTAATGACTAAAATACCCCTAGGATTTAATTAAGAAAAAGCTGGAAAATGGGTCGGCTTAAGGAATCACGGGTCGGTTCTACGAGTCATAATTTGAACCATGACCCGTGGTTCCAACTCGTGGTTCTTGGCCAACTAATCAGGCTGCAGAATGTAATCTATGGGATAATATAACGGACCCGTAGAATGGATGATGGGTCGTCGATTGGACCTGTCATTGCTGGGGACCTAGCTGGTCTCTGGGTCAACCCACGACTTAGAAGGATGGTCTGTCATTTGAACGACAGGTCGTAAAACTAAGTCATCATTTTCAGAGGGACTTGTCATGCCTCTGATCTGGTTCCATTAGTCAACAGGAAGGACCCATGATTTGTACCACGGTCCATTGAACCAACTTGCGGTTACAGACCAGAGACTGAATCAACAAAAGGGAACCACAGTTCCATTCTACAACCCGTGGTTTGAACCACGGTCTGTGGTTTGGACCCGTCATTCCTGGAAACATGAAATTTTTTCCTGAGTTTCAGACTTAGATAGCTGGTTAGATTTCTGAGGTGTTACAATATTTCCCCCTTGGGATCATTCATACTCGAATAAAGACTAAACAAGGTAAAACTGAAGTGAAAAATAGCCCAACCAGCAACAAAACATGGAATTAAAGGAATAAACATGAAAACTGCACTTTTGAACTTAAAACATGGTTAAATCAACTTCAAAAACATGAATGCATGCTAGGATCATGAGAGTAAGTGAAGGAATAGGATTGGAGCAACATACTAAGGATGAAACTATTACCTCAAGGTGGAACAAAATCAGAAGGAAAGAGATGAGGGTACTTGGCTTTCATGGCTGATTCTGCTTCCCAAGTAGCTCTTTCAACAAGCTGATTTCTTCAAAGAACTTTTACCGAAGTGACTTATTTGTTCCTCAACCTCCGAATCTAACAATCAAGTATTTCTATGGGGACCTCCTCCTAGGTAAGATTATCCTTCATACCTATATCCTCCAAAGAAACAATCAAGGTCGGATCACCAGCACACTTCTTCAATAAGGAAACATGGAAAACTGGATGAACTGCTTCAAAATCCGATGGCAAATCCAACTCATAAACAACCTTACCAACCTTCCTCAGAATTCGATAAGGACCTACAAAACAGGGACTAAGCTTCCCTTTCTTTCCAAATCTCATCACACCCTTCATTGGGTGACACCTTTAAAAAAATCCAATTATCAACTTCAAATTCTAATTCCCTCCTTCTTACATCCACGTATGATTTCTGTCGACTCTGACTGGTCTTCAACCTCTCCCTAATAATTTGAACCTTCTCTATAGTCTCATGCACCAAATCTGGGCCAATCAAATATGCCTCACCTACCTTAAACCAACCAATAGGAGATCTGCATCTCCGACCATAAATTGCCTCATACGGAGCCATCTGGATGCTAGAGTGAAAGATGTTGTTGTAGCCAAACTCGATAAGAGGTATGTGATCATCCCAATTACCTTTGAAATCAATCACACTAGCTCTCAACATATCCTCCAAAGTCTGAATAGTATGCTCTGCCTGGCCATCTGTCTGAGGGTGAAAAGTTGTGCTAAGATTCACCTGAGTACCAAGACCTCTCTGAAATGATCTCCAAAACTGAGAAGTAAACTGAGTACCCCTAGCAGAAATGATGGACAAAGGAACACCATGCAATCGAACTATTTCCCAGATGTAGAGTCTGGCATAGTCATCTGCTAAATCCGTAGTCTTAACAGCCAAGAAATGGGATGATTTAGTCATCCTATCGACAATCACCCAAATCGAATCATGTTGCCTTCGAGTATGAGGCAAACCTGTAATGAAGTTCATATTTATCGCTTCCCATTTCCAAGTGGGAAGGTCAATATTCTAAATCATGCCACCCGGTCGTTGGTGCTCTACCTTCACTTGCTGACAGCTGGGACACTTAGCCACGAAACCGGCTATGTCCCACTTAATACAGTTGAGGATACAGTTCCCTCAACTAAGGATAAATATGATAATGCTATTCTATGTTCCTAGAAATGACCAAATATGCATAAATAGGATTTGAAGCCTAATTCTAACCTAAACCTACCATAACATTCAGGTAACATATATTATATAAACTCCATCTAATCCATGTCTAATGGAAGTAAATTGTAACCTACCTCGGGGCTGAACTGCAAGCATGAACCATCAATTATGTGCCTTCTCCTATTGAATAGCCTCGAAATGTTGTCGTATTATCATAAACATAATCAAGGTGTCAGACCAAGAAAATTAACACCTATATTGCTATAAAAAAATTGGGCTAGAAATCGGGTCCAAAATGACCCTCAAGGACCGCTTAACAAAATAGAAAATAAAATTCATAATTATATTTGCAATTAGTTTCTAAACCCATGCCCAAAATTTGGATGCAAAAGAAAATTGTTTCAATGTTCAAAACAGCCCCTAAAGTCAACTTGATCAAAGGAATAAAACCATGGAATTCTACGGAAATTATAAAGGATATACGAAAAGGAATGATGTAAAATGAGTGAACGAACATAACAAACTTACCGGAACTAATTCGGTTGAACAAGCTCCCTAGAATTAGCTCATAAGCTCTAACAACAATGGAGTTTTTGGATTTTTGGAGAAGAAAATGAAGTAAAATAATTTATATACGTTCCAAGGGTCCTTCTTCGCGTAGGTGAGGACCCCACTGCATACACATCATTGTGAACGCGACACTCCTCCCACGAATATGGAGAGAAAGCTAGTTCGGGTCCTATTGATCATTCATTGTTTATGTAGGTCACCCACCATAGATGCGGGACCGCAAACATATCCTACCCCTTGTGTATGTGAAGGGTAGGGTAACCTGCACTAGCAACATAAAAAACAAGCAACACAACCAAGTTGAAAACTTACCAGATGGAGCCTCGAATTCAATTGGAACCCCATGAACACATACCAAATATGCTATCTAACTGGAAAAGATATTCTGGACTCAATGGAACCATCAAATGAACGGCGGGGGTTGTCTTGATAAAATGTTTACCAAAGTCAACACTTAGCCGATTTTCCTAAAAAGTTACCCAAGTGCGCAAATAGAGTTTGGAAAGCTTCAGGACCCAAACCAAAGGTTTCACTAGTCCAAAGTCAACATTTTGGAGCTAACAACACTAATGAAATGTCCAGTTGAGCTCGTCTTCTCCAAAAATTAACCAAACTACACTCTTTCAGCTTTTAGAGTTTCAAAATAGGTAAATGGGTTTAAAACACAAATTAACTGCCCATAGAACCAAATCGTTAGTCTTGGAAAGTCCTAAATGACTTGTAGCCACTGTGGGAAAGCTCAAAATGCAGAAAGAGCATGAAAATAGAGAAAATAACCTAGAGGGTCATTACATAATTGTATGCCTTTGAATAAAGAATTTTGCAAACATATGTGAGAAGTCTCCATGGGAACCACATCGCACCAAACCTCCTCTTGATATCCGCCAAGTGAAAAGAATACCTTGAAACGTCTATGAACCTAATACCCTTTTTGAACAAAATAAGGATTTTGTCTCATCACGCAAGGTATTCCCAACCTTTTAACCATATAAGGGGAGATGAAATTGCTAAATCTATGATCATCAAGTAAAAAAACTGTTTCCCGGATCACCACAAACACTCATTTTATTTCATGAATTCCCCTCTATGAGTTAGTCCTATCTTTTAACTTTGGATTTCCTGTACTTCTATGACTTAGTGATTTTCTATCCTACCTCCAACACCATTTTGATATCAAGAACAAGACACATTGGAATTAGATAAGAAGTATGAGACATAGTATTTCTAGAAGTAGTGAATGCATATTTCTATTACTCATCGAATGACTTTCACCTATACCAACATACCCATACACACCACATCAACTAGGATAAGAAGTACCATAAGCAAAGCGTACGAATACCCCTAACTTTATGGTTATTGTCATCATAAGACTCATAAAGTAAGTGGGAGAAAGAACTATACCTCAAGTCATCTTCATCCTCATAGTGGTACGGTGAGATCCCCCATATTCTTAATCTCATCATAAGAACCATCACAACATTCTTTTACCCCACTATATTCATCATAAGAGTTGTGTGCACCATTTTCTTCATATTCACCTCCAAAATAGTAGATCTGATACCTATATGGCTCAAGCTCATGGCTATTATCGTAGCCTCCATAATCTCCATCATCGTAATACTCATAGCCTCCAGTTCCACAAGTACAGTCTCCTATGTCATTTTCACAAAGATACGAAGCTATGGATGGCATACTTCCTTATAGCTCCTTTGTACCTACAAAATTAGTCATAAAAGTTTCTCACTTTTGCTTGTACTTTCTCTCTTTTTTGTTTGGATAGCACCACTTAAATTTACTCACATAGTATAGCCGTTTACCACTCTAGGATCCGGCCAAAGTTTCTATTCAATTCAATCAATCTCTTTATAAGAGTCACAAACCAACCTTAAGGGTAGAACATATTTTTATTGGTTGAAAAATGGACGAGTCAATAAAAACTAATGGAATTGAAACAAGAAAATTAACAAGGATAAGAAACAAAAAAATCATAAGAAATAAATTAGCCCAAAAGAAAAGAAATCAAACTCAAAGAACTTGATAATATTTAGTATGGTAATCTACTAATTAAATAAAGTTATGAAACCAAAGAAACATAGAATTAATGAATAAGAAACTAATTTACAATGATTTCGACTAATAAAATCATTTGAGAAGAAATTAGGTTGAATTCATGGAGAAAAGACTCCTAAAAGTTGGGAAAACATGAATATAGTTGTTAAAAAGAGCTGGCTAGGCGTTGGAGCTGATTTGGAGGTCCTGGAGCCAGATGGAAGGATAAAATCCAAACTAGAGTAATGGGCTGAGATGGCTGGGGTAGAAGCTAGATCTTTGATGGCTTGCTAATGCAGAAACCGGGTGGAGCTGAATACCAGACAAGGAAATCATTCTGCCATGGCTTGTTGACACGAAAGCCATGTAAATGGTTGGATGTTAAAACTACGCGGAAGATGATGTGGAACTCATGTATGGGACCTATTGAACAACTCACAATTATTTATTGAGCACAAAAAAAGTACAAAAAAAATTCCTTTTTTTGCTCAAATCATCTTAATATTATTTCACTCCTTTGGACCCGTCTTACTTAATTATTAGACCACAAACACCTTCTTCCTCATTTTCAAATGGGATTTTGGATCAAATGTAAAAAAAATTCTTCTTTTTCAACAACATATTAAGATGCTCAAAAAAACTTTAAATATTCAAATTTCCAACACCCTTCAAATCCACTAAAAATCATATCAAATTTTAAGAGTAGATTCTCCTCGAGCTAGAGAACAAATTCCAATACCTTTTTTAGCTTGAATCTCTCCTAATCATTAAGACTCAATTTTAAATATTTAAACCTTCAAGCTCTTTCAATGGTGGATTCTTCTTCCCATCTCAAAATAACATGAAATCTAAAAGTTAGACTTAAAAGACACTAGGGGATACAAGTCTAGTGTCAAAACAAAAAATCAAACATAGAAATTTTTGGATTTTCTTTAAGGAATTTTTGTAATTTTTTTTAATATTAAATTCTAAGACTAGATTTGTGAGAACAAAAGTAAGACAAGCTCTGAAACCAATTAATGCAATATAGAAAAGCAGAACTCATAGAAACCCTAAAATCTAAGAATAATAAAGTAAATATAGGATATAGAAACAAGTAAACAACTAATTGGGTACAATATCTATATTAAAGCTAAAACCTCAAATTAAGTAGCCAACAAGCACCTAATCTATAAAAAAAAGTAAGGCACAAGCAAGAAAATGAAAAGCAACCAAAGATTATTGTAAAATCTAATATATCAATTATTTGATCCAAAACAAGAACCTATACTATAAAGATAACCCTCAAGAGGCAATAATATCCTCTAGCAAGAAATCTCATCAATATTATTTAGCAACAAACACCTTAGCCTCAACTTTCTAAAGAGTTTCACTCATCAAAATCAGTATAAAAAATAGTCTAAGTCTAAAAGAGCTATTCTTCACTATTTATATCCTAAGATAATTATTATAAAAATACACGTAATGAAATAAGGGTCTTCTCAGTCAAGAGGATTGAATTTAAAGAATAACGACTTTACATACATAGCATGTTTCTTTATACTCGCTTTCATGTTGAGCCTTGTACTTCCACTTTAGTATGTTCTTGGGATCTTACTCTCATTCTAAGATATTAATATAGCTCGGCCTATATAATTGGTAGTAATAAATACCTTAGAATACACTAAATGCTTTCTTGTCTTATGTTAAAATATGGGCGTGCTCTACTTTCTTATCTATTATTTAAAAATATTTGAAGATATATTCATTACCCATAATATAGTAGTCCTTTTGCTCTATGTTTCCTGAAGAAGTTTTGTATTTATCTTTTACTCTTGTATGAAAATCTAGTTTAGTTTTGAAGTATTGTATGATTTGTTAAACGATTAACAATTCCCTATCTATGATGAGTAAGGATCTATTTCAATTTTACATACTATGTTCTTTCTAAACTAAAGGGGATCTATTTTAAATTTTTTCTATCTTTCTTTTATTTGTCCATGATGATTGAAAGAATTTCCTTCATTTAAAGTGAGTATTTTTTATAAAATTTCATGAGTAAGAACTTACTGTAAGTGTGCTCTCTCTCTCTCTCTCTTTGTTTTCTTATTTATCTAAAAAGCTAGAAGTCTCTCCATACAATTATTTTGCTAATTAGCCTAATCATGAATTTATTTTGATTGTAATGAATTAGAACTAAACTTTTTCTTCTTTCCTTGTCTTATTCTTAAAGATTTGATTTTGATAGTTGTGAAATTGATTTTACCCCGATTCACTTTCAATTTAAGTATGGCATGCTCAATATGATCTTAAGATGACCCCTATTTATTATCATTCGGATCAGAATTTGTACTGTTTTATTTCTTTTAAAAGTTGACCTTCTTTTTGTTTATCCAAAGTTCTGATATGTGAATGTATGTGATTACGATGACTTTCTTTACTATTATGCTTGTAAATCAAAACACAAGTCATGAATTTTCTCTATTTTTCTTTTGTAAAAGTTGCATACGAATATCGTTCTTTGTTCATGAATGTGTTACTTTGAGTAGAAAAAGTAGCTCTCAAATTTTCAAGTTTAAGCTCGATGCTTTTAAGATTCAGGATTTCTAATAGTCCCTTAGCGTCAATCTTTAGATGGTATTTATTTTTGATAAGTGTATATATGTATATGTGCTTTAAAAGATGCAATCAGCTTTCTGAGTCATTCATTACCTTGAGTAAATGTTCATATGCCTGCGATGTTTACCTTCTTCTAGTAGCAATAGTAAATTCCTAAAAATTTATTGCTTGCCTTTTTCTCTTATAGTATAAAGAATCCTCTCAAATGAATTAAGAAAAATATTTTTAGATAAATTAGTTACCAGAAAAATTATTTAATAAAAAATTCTAACATTTTGAAATTAATTTTTCTTCATTATTAATGATTAGTCTTAGTTATATATCTTTCGACTAATACATGTATATATGCTATAAGAATTTCCAATTCTCTATGTAAAATATAGTCCAGTGTATGTTTAAATCTTGTATGAGACAGTTCAGTAAATAAACTAGCTGGTGTTACATAAATGGATGAATATAAAATTATTTCTTCATCCCCAATTGCCCAAAAGATTGGTTTGATTAAATGTTATCCAAATAATTGAATAACCAATTTCTATTTAATACTTTTCTCTCTTCTTTAAATACTTGCTAATCTTTTTATTTTTATTTTTTGCATGAAAATTTTGAATGAGACCACTTGGACTCCTCTTTCCTCCTTGAATTTCTAGTTGGGCCAAGCCCAACAACCATCTTCTAGAGTCAACATCAACATTGGGATAGAAAAGAATAGACAGGTCTAGAAGATCCCAACAATAGTTGAATTGAAAATGGATCGACGACAGCATTAGCCTAAAGAGGCTTAAACAAATTTCTTGGACCAAATCCCAAAGACAAGTGTAGCTATAATAAAAGGGATTTGAAACAGATTTGAGACAAATCCCAAAAGAATGATGCGGAAGGGTAAGGCATAAGAAGCCCGTTCTAATTTTCTTTGTCTTCTTATTGTTATTTTGTTGAATACTAACATTAATATTTAAAAATTAACTTGTTTGAATTCTCCGTGAGTTATTAGATTTTATTTTCTTTATTTATTCTATGAAATTACTTCAATTGATTAAATTTAAATAAGGCTAGATATAATGATCTTGTTCATCAAGTCATGGATTTTCATCACTTGAATAATTTTCAAATAACTTAAAAAACCTTTTACTTTTAAATAAATGTCAAAAGAGTTTTTACTTTCACTTCAAATATTTTGAATAATTTTCTTAAGTTGGTCAAATAAAAGTTTTATTAAAAATCTCTAGATAACCGCGTGTTAGAGAATATTTCAAGTGCTTAACACCTTCTTGAAATATTAATTAGATCCCTTACACATACTCAAATTTTTTTTAATAATTATTTCTCTGTAAAGTCTTTTTAAATTAAAGTTTTCTTAATTTTTTTCAAAAATTAAAGGCGACTCTGCTTTCATTATTTTAAGAATTTGTTTAAGTTTTCAAAATTAAAAAACTCAGTTACCAACTTAACAGAAATGACGACTCTGCTAGAAATTTATCTAGGTTCTACCAAAAAGATTTTCTTCTAATGTTGTTTGTTTCACTAACTATTCGAATGATGTAATAATTTGTAATGACCCTTTTGATCTTTCCTGCATTTTTGCTTTCTTTGTTTTGTTAGAGTATTCCTGTAGCGGCCCTAAGTCATTTATGGCTTGCTGGGACCGTTGGTTTGGTGCCCTGACCATTTATTAGGTTGTTATGATCATTTTCCTATTTTAGAGCTTAAACTTAGAAAACCATTGACTTTGACAAATATTCTTGATAAACATGCTCGAAATCAAATTTTGATAGTTCCTTTAGCTCCAGAGAGTGGATTTTGATCTAGTTGGATGCTTTTCTATGGTCTAGGAGCTTTCGATTTGGTTTTGACTTGTTTTCTATGTTTTCTAGCCAGTTGAACTTGGAAGTTTGACACATTCAAATAAGATGGCCTCGTATGGAAATTCTATCAGCACCGTTAGCTATGGAATATTGACTTTGGGCTAGAGGGACCACTGATTTAGGTCCCGTGGCTTCTAAACTCATTTATGGTCTTAGGGTTTCATTGTCAGAAAGTTGACCATTTAGGTGCGGGGTCCACTTTTTATTAAATCAACTTTGTTGGGAATTTCATCAATTTTGTTGAGTCCAAAATCTCATTTTTGGTGTGGTAGCATAGTTCATTTGCATGCGCGAGATCCCGAATGAGCCCCGTGGGCCCATCTGAGGCATTTTGCCTTAAGCTTTTCTGCTGGTTGTTGTTGTAGGTGCAAGCCTAAAGCCTTAATCATGACCGTGAGGGATGCCACGCGATCGCTATGGTCTGCCTCTTTGCGCATCACAACCACGAGGTTCTCTTAATGTGGCTGCTATGAAGGGCCTGTAGACCCGGCGCCCTTTTGTTCTTCACGATCACGAGGTTCCTTTTCGCGATTGCGATGCAGGCCCAGCCTCCTTGTTCCTTGTGAATGCATTGCTTGCCTTTGTGATTGCGATGGTAGATCTATCATGGTTATCTCGACAACGTGGGGTCCCTTCACGATCACGAAGAAGGACCCCTGACAATATATATATCCCCCCTTTATTTTCTTCACCTCAAAACCGAACTTCAACCATTGTTATTGAACTCCAACCTCCCTCCTTCAACTATGATCATCTCAAAGCTTGGAGGTGAATATATTTTTGATGCGTGATCATTTCTTGGCCTCTAATTTGGTAAGTTACTTCTTTAATTTTGTAAGATTCCCTTGTGATTCCCCATTTTGATTTTTGGAGTTCCATGGGCTTCTTTTAACCCTTTTTATTGGTTAAGTCCGGTCAATATTTGAGCATGTACTCCTGGCGGTGTTGGGAGCATTGATATATTTTTGTTTTTATTTTTGGGTTTTGGAGCCCACGGGCCTGCTTTTGACCCGGACTTCAATCCGATTAAATTTTTAAGCAATATGGGTATCATTAGCTTTGTTTTGATGCATATATTACATTCTTGATGGTGTGTTAGCTGTTCAGAGCTTCTCAGAGTAGTTCTGTCACGACCCAAAACTGTCCATGATGACGCCTACATAACCCCTAGTAGGCAAGCCAAACCCAACGATGTGGAAGACAATAATTACAATAAAACTAAGGAAAAACGGAAGATATAAAGAAAAGACCGGGTAATAGCATATATACATACCAACGTACAAAATATACAAAAGATGGCCCTAAAGTGATCGAATAGACAAAACATACACAAGAACCAACCCGGACCTAGTGTCACTAGTACAAGAGCGACTAAAGTAAGTAGTATCTATACAACAGACTTTGTCTATTCAAAATACAAAATATAGACCGGATGTACAAGATGGAAAGCATGCAAAGTCTCCAAAAGCACCGGGAGCTCACCACGATCTGAACTGCAACAGGCCTTGAATGACAAGAAGATTAGTGAGGGTGGCTCGTACTAGGTGTTGCATCAGAAAAAGATTCAGAGTGTAGTATGAGTACCAAGACCACGGGTACTCAGTAGGCATCATAGGCCGACTAAGAGCAGAAAGATAATATATAAGTAATAAGATACAGGAAAGCAATTAAAATACAGGGATCCTTCTAAATCTAGTTATAAAGCCGAAAATCAAAACAACCAAAATAATAAAAGGTGAAGTAATAACAAGATCAACTCAAATCAGCCAATAATCCAAACGCACCCTGTCACGCCCTGAGGCTACCTCCTAAACGTAACATGGGACTTGGGATCACAAGTGCCCCAAGATAACCCCTTGGTCATAGCATACTCAAGCATAACAAAGATAAGTGGAAGCATAATAGATGAATTCGGAATTACATAAATGGATAATCAAGTAAAATAGGAATACAAAATCCAAAAAGAGACTCGAAAGCAGTCTATGTCTGAAAAGCCTTTACTCATGACATAAAGAGTTGCGAGGACAAGACCCTATCTAACTCAAAGTGCAGAAAAATATAATAGCTAACACTGACTAAGAACATAACTAGTCCTCGATCTAAGAGGACTCACCAATAGCTGACAGAAAGTGGCCTGGAAGCTCTAGTCACGGGTCTGAGAAGGAACACCTGAATCTGCATCATCAAAGAATGAAGCACAAGATATGTGTCAGTACTATAGGATGTATCGAGTATGTGAGATATGCATAGGTCATGCTAAAATATACTTGAAAGCGTGTTTAAAAGCTAAGATCATGCATAATTTGTGATAAAACATGCTTAAATTATCCTTTAAGATGAAATCATGTGGTAATAGTAAAATCTGTAATGTTATGACTCAATGCAATGTCATAAGATAAAAACATAATCATAAGTAGTAAGCCTGAAATCTGAAAGCAAGGAGTCAATACATTTTTAAACTTGAAACTGTTTCTGTGGGAGGTTCTCTAACGTACATAGACCATATGAGCTACATGGAATTTGATGTATCCACCCCATCGAGAGGACCCAATATACCTTGCCAGGGTATAAAGACATTACTGTGGAGTGATCACTAAAACTGATGCCCAACAAAGGGGACTTAGAACCTACGGGGGTAGGTCATTCTGGGGCTATGGGTACTCTCACCCAATCCAACTCGGTGCTATTACTACTCCCAAAACATATATATATATATATATATATATATATATATATATATATCTCATATAAGACTAGGGCATATCTGATGCCAAAATTGATCATAACTTGTGACATATCTCATATCAAATCTGTTCATAAAACATGGGGCATATATGATGCCAAAACTGATCATAACTAGTGACATATCTGATGTCAAATCTGTTCATAAAATATGAGGCATATATGATGCCATATAAATTTCGTATCATAAGTCTTAAAGCTTTGCAAAATCATAATTCAAGATATACTTTCTTTTCAAAAATCATAACTTGAAGAATTACGCATGCAATTTCATGAAAATAGAGGTCATGTTATCTAAACATACCAATTTTTACTTGAAGACATGCAATCCAATGGAATCATGCTAAAAATCATGCTTAACATATGGGCTATTTGAAACACTTACGAAACTTCAATTAAAGCATGGGCAATGGATGAGAAGTCATGAATTGAAGCTTTAAAACAAAACCCATAACTTTTTCCAAATTTGCGTAAGAACCCAAGTTTCATAAATTGGACAAGGATTTGCCTTAAGATCATGAATAACAAACCACTCATAAATAATCATGCAAAATCATGCAATTTAGAGTTAGAATCCATAGAAGAATCATGAGGAAACAATTTTAGAAGGACCCATAAGAATTGAGTAAGAACCCTAGTTTAGAAATCCATAAGTTCAATTTAGAAGATTGGGGTTTTGGGCATAAGGGTGTAGGAATCCCTTATTGAATACCCACATACCTTGGTTGGAGCTAACCCTCTTGAATTGAAAAGACTTAGGAGACTTGAAGTGAATCCCTTGCTATGGAGCTTGAAATCCTAACTTGAAGCTTGAGAGGATGGAAATCCTTTTTCTTCTTTTGAAATTTGTTAGAAAGAATGGGAGAGAACTTAGGTCAAGTGGGAATAAAAACCCTTCTAAATAGGCTTAAAAAGACTTAGTATAGGAGTTAAAAGAGTGAGAAATTACAAAAATACCCTTGGACTTAAACTTGGAAAAAACTGGAAAAAGTCGATCTCAAGGACCACGAGTTGGTCCATGGTCTGTCATCCAAAAGGACGGAACGTTAAAGGGATTCGTGGTTTCAAATCCCACTTCTGGGGTCTACTGGAAATTCATTCCACGAGTCACTCTACGGTCAGTGATTCTGAACGACGGACCGTCCTGTGACTCGTGGTTTTGACTTTAGAAAAATAAGGATCCTATGATCCTCAGAAACTACGGATAGAAGGAAGGGTCGTGGAAGAGGTTGATGAGTCATCAACTCACTCGTGGAATTTAGAGGACTTGGTACCTCTCAGAAGGTGATTCCATGAGTTACAGGATGGATCGTCATTCCAAACAATGACCCGTCAAGTCACTCGTGGATTTTAGAGAAGAAAGGCTTAATTTGACAAACTACGGGTCACTCTACGGACCGAGGTTTTGGTCTATGGGTCGTGAACCAACCCGTGGTTTTGAGAATGAAAATTTTAAGGTTCAGTACAGCAACGATGAGTCAAAGTACGGACCGTCGTTCAAAGCGACGGTTCGTCATTCCCATTCATCATCACTGGCAGCACTGCAGTAAACTGCCCATAACGTTTTACTCCGGACTTGGATTAATGCGCAGTTAGTGGCGTTGGAAAGAAGACTCAAAAAAAATTAATTTGGTGGGTACTAGGCCACCTTACTCTTTATATTTTAGGAGTTATGATCATTTGAATTTGACCCTTGAAAAATCATACACTAAAACTCAATCAGTAGGGAAGCTTTCAAGTCAACTTTGAGCTAGAGGTTTTTTATGACCCTAATTTATATCTAATACACCTTTAAAACTTCAGAATAAGTCTTAATACTTAGATACATAGAAAATTTATCTAGTTCGAGTCTAACGACACATGAAGAACAATTCAGATTTGGCTTAGAACTTCTAGGGTGTTAGAATATCTCCTCCTTGGGATAATTCGTCCTCGAATGAAGACTTCTAAGTTGACATTGGTGGGTAGAAAGGGTTGCAATCCGATAAACCGAGTCTTAAAATCTGAAGTAATTACATGATAACTGATCTCCGACTGAATTATAAACTGAGCTGAATTCATGAGGCATGTAAGCATACCGAGTGCATGAGAACAACTGATGATACCTGAACTGAATGTAGGGCATTCTAGCCTTAGGGATGATTATCGATAGGTATGAACTGATCTAATATGAGGAGTCTCGTACATTGAAAGTTGAAGCTACTGGACCTAAG
The DNA here is from genome assembly GCA_003996215.1 of Jaltomata sinuosa. Lineage (NCBI taxonomy): Eukaryota > Viridiplantae > Streptophyta > Magnoliopsida > Solanales > Solanaceae > Jaltomata > Jaltomata sinuosa. The sequence continues at coordinate 97,110 of QJPP01003879.1, read as the reverse complement.
GTATGGGCACCCCGGGCTAGGAGTAAGAACAAGACTACTTTTGCCTTAAGTACTACGGTTTACAACTCTTAAGCTTTGAAACACCTTTCAACTACCCTAACTCCTTTGAATACTAAGGTCTAAGTCTAACTACCTGGTTTCACTATGTTCAAGCCTATCTTGACTAAATCTCTTACATCTAGAGTTACCTCCCAAGGATGATATTTCCTCCTATCATGAAAATCAACTAACCTTGTGCTCTAATCAATGGGTCACTGGGCGGACAAAGCAAAAGTCTACATGTATTTCATCACGACTTTTAAGCCTATCACTATGATCACCCTATGGTTTGTAGCTCATACTATCCAAGAATTTTCCCCTCTTCCTAGCATATCTAGGAGTTTGTAACTTGAAGATCTTCTACAAAGATACATACCAAAATTTCTTATCTAACTATTTCACATGAATAATCCTCACCTAACTTTTCTTCCACCCTTACAACCTACTACTTCCCATCCACGCTACTACTTAGCTTCCTCTACTAACAGCTATGAAAACACAAGCAAAGATCATTGAGAGAATAGGGTGGGAGCATGAGCATAGTGTGAGACTTGAGCTTTAATATATGACAAGCCTCATGGTGTAAGAGATGGAATTCGTGGAATCGTAGAGTAAGATTGGAATCGATGTATGGAGCATCTTCTGTTTGTTCTGGGAGTTGAGTATGAATGTGAATCTACATGAAGTATGTGAATTTGAATTAAGAACATGGCACTGGAATACAAGACATGAATAAGGTGTTGCAATGAGAGAAGTATACTTAAGGTGCTAGGATAGAAATAAGTCTCTGAACCTCTTTTAACATCAGTATGAAACCCATTAGCATCACTACATGAGCCTAAAACTCTAACCGATTCTATATCCCACCATCTCCCCTTAGATTCATGCTACATTCTAAGTCTATGGACCTCTCACTAACCTCTAAATGAAACTATGATCACTTTACTCTAACAGACAAACCACTACTCTAGGAGTTAATCTTAATATACACCTCTGTCTATAGTTTAAGGCTCTCCCTTACCTATAAGTCTAGGCCTCAACCTTCCTACCTCATATAGGGGTGTCATATCACAAAACTATCATCTTTACTCTCATACTATCTCTCTTCCGTTCATATCCTATACCTGGTCTATACTGGGATAAGGACTTACCACTCTTTAATCCACACCAAGGGATGTGTCGTCCCATTACTCATCTAGAAAAGCACAATTCTAAATACATACTCCAGTCAACTATCATTCTCCAATCTAGGCTACAATAATTCTGACTTCATACCTTCGACTCTAGGTTCATTCTACTACTAATGGCTTACAATACAACATCTGTCGGGTGGCAACACTACCCAAGGATCTAGGTACACATTTTTCCCTCTTCTAGAATAATTAGTATCAAGGTTCTGAAAGAGAATCTGAGAAACTTCAGGCACCGCAAATATGAGGTCAAGAAAGTGGGATTGGGACAACGCCTAAATTTGGAGAATAAATGAGTTAAACTCTATCGCACGATATTGAACATGAAAGAAGTGAAGTTTTTTCCTAAGACACCTCATAGCCTCCCTCTCATAAGTGTTGCGCGCTTCATACCCATGAAAGAAATTCTACTTGATGCGGCTTTTAGACATCCTAGGACTCTTGAACCTGAGGTTCTGATACAAAGTTTGTCATGCCCCGAGGCTACCCCCTAGACGTAAAACGAGACTTGGAACTGCAAGTTCCCCAAGCTAACCTCTTGGTCATAGCATACTCAAGCATAACAAAGATAAGCGGAAGCATAATACATGAATTCGGAATCACATAAATGGATAATCAAGTCAAATAGGAATACAATATCCAGAAAGAGACTAGAAAGTTGTCTATGTCTGAAAAGCCTTTACTCATGAAATAAAGAGTTGCTAGGACAAGACCCTAGCTAACTCAACGTGCGGAAAAATATAATAGCTTACACTGACTAAGAACATAACTAGTCCTCGATCTAAGAGGACTCACCAACAACTAACAGAAAGTGGCCTGGAAGCTCTAGCCACGGGTCTCAGAAGGAACACCTGAATCTACATCATCAAAGAACGCAACGCAAGAGGTAATTCTAAAATATAGGATGTACCGAGTATGTGAAATATGCATAGGTCATGCTAAAATATATTTGAAAGCGTGTTTAAAAGTTGAGATCATGCATAATTTGTGATAAAACATGCTTAAATTATCCTTGAAGCTGAAATCATATGGTAATAGTAAAATCTGTAATGTAATAACTCAATGCAATATCATAAGCTAAAAACATAATCATAAGTAGTAAGTCTGAAATCTGAAAGCAAAGAGTCAATGCATTTTTAAACTTGAAACTGTTTCTGTGGGAGGTTCTCTAACCGACATATACCATGTGAGCTACATGGAATTCGATGTATCTGCCCCATCGAGAGGAACCACTATACCTTGTCAGGGTATAAAGGCATTATTGTGGCGTGATCACTAAAAATTGATGCCCAACAGAGAGGACTTATAACCTACAGGGGCACGTAGTTCTGAGACTATGGGTACTCTCACCCAATCCAACTCGGTGCTAATACTACTCCCAAAACATATATATATAGCTCATATAATACTGGGGCATATATGATGCAAAAACTGATCATAACTGGTGACATATCTGATGTCAAATCTGTTCATAAAACATGGGGAATATCTAATGCCAAAATTGATCATAACTAGTGACATATTTGATGTCAAATCTGTTCATAAAACATGGGGCATATCTTATGCCATATCAATTTCGTATCATAAGTCTTAAAGCTTTGCAAAATCATAATTCAAGATATACTTTTCTTTCTAAAATCATAACTTGAAGAATTACGCATGCATTTTCATGAAAATAGAGGTCATGTTATTTAAACATACCAATTTTTACTTGAAGACATACAATCTAAAAGAATCATGTTAAAATTCATGCTTAACATATGGGCTATTGGAAACACTTACGAAACTTCAATTAAAGCATGGGTAATGGATGAGAAGTCATGAATGGAAGCATTAAAATAAAACCCATAACTTTTTTCCCAATTTGGGTAAGAACCTAAGTTTCATAAATTGGACAAGGATTTTCCTTAAAATCATGAATAACAAACCACTCATAAAAACTCATGCAAAATCATGCAATTTAGAGTTAGAATCCATAGAAGAATCATGAGGAAACAATTTTAGAAGGACCCATAAGAATTGAGTGAGAACCCTAGTTTAGAAATCCATAAGTTCAATTTAGAAGATCGGGGTTTTGGGAATACCCACATACCTTGGTTGGAGCTAACCCTCTTGAATTGAGAAGACTTAGGAGACTTGAAGTGAATCACTTGCTATGGAGCTTGAAATCCTAACTTGAAGCTTGAGAGGATGGAACTCCTTTTTCTTCTTTTGAAATTTGTTAGAAAGAATTGGAGAGAACTTAGGTCAAGTGGGAATAAAAACCCTTCTAAATAGGCTTAAAACGACTTAGTATAGGTGTTAAAAGAGTGAGAAATTACAAAAATACCCCTGGACTTAAACTTGGAAAAACCTGGAAAAGGTCGATCTCAGGGACCACGAGTTGGTCCACGATCCGTCATCCAAAAGGATGGACGGTCAAAGGGATTCGTGGTTTCAAATGCCACTTCTGGGGTCTACTGGAAATTCATTCCACGATTCACTCTTTCGTTATTCTGAACGACGGACCATCCTGTGACTCGTGGTTTTGACTTTAGAAATATAAGGATCCTCTGATCCTCATAAACTAATGATAGAAGGACGGGTCATGGAATAGGTTGATGAGTCATCAACCCACTCGTGGAATTTAGAGGACTTGGTACCTCTCAGAAGGTGATTCCATGGGTTACAGGACGGACAGTCATTCGAAATGATGACCCATCAAGTCACTCGTGAATTTTAGAGAAGAAAAGCTTAATTTGACAAACCACGGGTCACTCTACAGACCGTGGTTTTGGTCTATTGGTTGTTAACCAACTACTGGTTTTGAGAATGAAAATTTTAAGGTTCACTACAGTAACGACGAGTCGAAGTACGGACCTTCGTTCAAAACGATGGTTCATCATTCCCATCCGTCATCACTGGCAGCACTGTAGTAAACTGCCCATAACCTTTTACTTCGAACTTGCATTAATGAGCGGTCGGTGGCGTTGGAAAGAATACTCAAAAAAATTAATTTGGTGGGTACTAGGCCACCTAACTCAATATATGTTAGGAGTTATGATTGTTTGAAGTTGACCCTTGAAAAAGCTTACACTAAAACTCAATCGGTAAGGAAGCTTTCAACTCAACTTTGAGCTATAGGTTGTTTATGACCCTAATTTTTATCTAATACACCATTAAAACTTCAGAATAAGTCTTAATACTTAGATACATAGAAAGTTTATCTAGTTTGGGTCTAACAACACATGAAGAACGATTCAGATTTGGTTTAGAACTTCTGGTGTGTTACACACCCAAAGTCAATGCAATGCGATGCAACAATGATGTAATGTATGAATGTTCACAAGTCAAACCCGGTATCTAGAACATGGGTGCCATGGTTGGAACATTGAGCTTATCAAATGAGTGCAGGAAGGAGAAACCCGAAATAGAGCATTTAGGCGCCTGGAAATGACCTCGAACTCATCAATGTATGCATAAAATTAAACTCGAGATAACACATCGGGCGCTCGGAATTTAACCTCGGACTCATCAACGTATTCATAAAAGTTAAAAATGAGATAACACATCGGGCTCCCAGAATTTAACCTCGGACTCATCAACTTATGCATAAAAAGTAGTATTTTTCCCTTTTCCTCCCAAAATATGTAACAATTCCAAAGCAATCCTTTTAAAAGCCCAAAGATCATGAAAACCTAATAATTGTCAAGTGTAGGAAAAAAAGCCTTAAAATCCTTCTTTTCCGTATCGATAATCATGACAATGCAGTATGAGCATATAAATTTCAATATTTAGAGAAAACACACACAACAAGGAGAAACAGGGCAAAGCACCCTCCAAACCAAGGGAATCTGACCTGGAACTCCATCTAAATCTAGTTATGCCCTCGAGCCCATAGTTACACATAACGGTAGAATAAAGTGAAAAGATACCGAAAATAAAGCAAAAAGCACCGAGAATCTCTACTCTACCTCTAAAACCTCCTAAAAGCATACTAAGAATTCTATACAAGCCATAAAGATACTACAAGCTCCTAGGCTAAGAATAACATAACAATTCTAAACTAAAATCTGAAATGGCCAATTAAAGTGATAAACAGGATTTAAGACTAAATCTATACAATATCCAACCTAACATTCCAGTATCATATAAATATATATAATCTAACTAAACTCAGTCTAGAAAGTAAATTGTAATCTACCTCAGGGCTGAACTGCAAATACGAACCATCACTCATGTGCCTTCCCCTTCCGAATAGCCTCGGAAAGTTGTCATGCTATCAAGAACATAATCTAGTTGTCAAGAAGAAAAGAATGACACTCATATTTCTATACAGAAAATCAAGCCAAAAATCAGATCAAAAAATGACCCTCGGGGCTCATACAGTGAAATAGAAAATAGAATTCACAATTATTCCCATGGTGAATTTAGGAACCCATTCTAAAAATTTGAGTGCAAACGGAGTTCGTTTCGGGGATCAAAATAGCCCCGAAGTACTACTAATTCATGAGAACAAAAGTGGAGAATTGCGATTTTCAAAGGCAAAAATATACCAATTTGGAAGCAAGAATCGACCACGGACTGGAACTACAACTACCATGAACAATAAAGCTCTCCAATGCAGCTTTAACCAAAGAAAAATAAAGCTTGTAAGAGCCTCAACCATGGAGGTTTTTGAGCTTGAAGAGAAGAACAAGGCTTGAAGAATAAGAGGCTTACCAACGATAAAGGAGCGAGATTAACGATAATTTGGAGAATTCCCACTATCCCACACTGTTGTTGAGTAATTAGAGTTGAGAAAAATGAAGTTGGAGTTGAAAGAATTTAAAGAAATAAGCTGAAAATCGTGAAAAACAAGAATTTAAAGGGGTTTGCCGCAAGCTGGCGCCGTGGGCCTAGCCTGCAACAAAAACCAGTAGTTTTCCAAACTTCTCCGAGGCTTTTCGGGCATAATATGAACCCGATACTCATAAACCAATAAGGCTATTTGAGTGAAAACGACATTTCGTACCTAATGGAATAAGCGAATTTACCAACGGAGATCTTTTTAAGGAAAAGTAGGCCCCATGCCCAAAACTAACTCGAAACTCAATACCTTAAAACAAGTCCGGAAGCCCCGAGACCCAAAACAAAGGTTCCCATAGCCTAAAGTAGACATTCCATAGCTAATAGCACGGATATAATCTCCATTTGAAGCGGTCTTCTCCGATTGTTGACCAAAGTTAACCTTACCAGCCAAACTGGCTTGAAAATACAGAAAGCAACACAAAACCATACCGAAAGCACTTAGACCCAGACCAATGGTCCTACTAGACCAAAATTCCCATTTTGGAGCCAATGGAACTGTCGAAATTCAATTTTGAGTACGTTTAGCAAGAAATTTAACCGAAGTCAAAGATTTTCTAAGTTCAAGTTTTAGAACAGGGAAATGGTCATAATGACCTAACGAATGGCTCGGGCACCAAACCGTTAGTCCCAGCAAGTCATAAATAATTTGTAGCCGCTAAGGGAAAGCTCAAAACACAAAAAAAGGATGAAAAATAGAAAATGACTTGGAGGGTAATTACAAGTTCAGGCTTAGACAACATCATTCCAGCAGCTTGTCATCAGATGACAGGTAGGTTACAGATTTCCTACCTTAGACTTTGCGTATATAGGCTCTATGTCACGACCCGATTTCTCGGTCATGATGGCTCCTACAATCCCCCCAGTAGGAGAACCAATCCCCGTAGCCCAGGACAGTTAATAATGGGCTACTATCTAACAAATAAGAGGAAGAACTATTTAATAAGCAAAAGTAAGGGAACAAGATAAAGAGAATAGATAACAGGGATATATATTCATATGCGGAAACTAAACCAAACCCCGAGACCTGGTATCATAGTAAAGATCAAGAACTACATATAAGGAATACAAACGATCCACAACAATGTATACAGATGTCTCCGAATGGTAATAGAGTACATAAAGCAAAAGATAAACTAAAGCTAAGATCCGAACACCAAGAGCTCACCCTCAGTTTGAAGTAGTCCCCAACAGATCTCCAAGCACGAATCACAGCGATCTAACGGAGATGGCCCACGCTAGGGTCTGCACCAAAAGATGCAGGGGGGGTAGGATGAGCACCAAATGCGAAGCATAAGGTACCCAGTAGGTATCATAGGCCGACTGGGCACATATAAGATAAAAGGGTAGTAACAGATAGAATAGAAGCAAGTAGTCACAGAAATCAACGAAAAGGGTACACAGGAACTAGCCCAGAGGGAAATCAACAAAACCACACGTGAGGCCAGCAAGCGGAATATATACACCATAGGCACAGGTGAAAGTAAGAAACAACGCACCTGGGATCCTTATGATAATAGTATATACATAATAAGTTCTAGAAATTGATGGTATACCGGTAACCTCAAGTGTAAGAGGAAGAGGGGAAGAGTAATGATAGACATGCTCAGAGACAGGAATCAAACTCAACTAAACATATCAATCTCAAATTCATAAACTAACAGCCTAGCAGTAACCAATTTCATACTTAACCTTAATAGGGAACAATTCTGCAAGTGAATAGCAAGAGTCTACCTACAGTCCCCCGGCCGCCCATACAACCGAGGAACACAAATAAGTGAAAACAAACCCTCCGGCATCCCATACTACCGGAGCGTACAATCAACAATCAACAAAAAACAAACAAGGGTGGAGCCTCAAATAATGGATGATATGATGAATGAAGATCTCAAGTGAAATGGTATCTCTGTATATACCTCCTTCGGTGCCGATCCGGCCCAGCAGGTAGGTTCCATGGAAAGACACTGCCCGTATACCTCTACTCCATCGTATACCCTTCCTCCGGCACACGCAGCCCGAAGCCCCAGGCTTTGATGGCAAGTTCCATGGAGGTCCCTGACCCCATACTAAAACTCAGAATCAAAATATGTCATTCGGAAGAAAGTTCGGGTTCAAGATAGAGACCCAGTCTCAAATATGCATGCCCAGACCCTGTCCAGGACTAAAGTAGTGGGAAAATATCTCAAAAACCCCTCCAAGGGTGCCCGGGCATAACCGGGTCTAAACAATAGAAAGTCATCTCAGGTGCTCAGTCCGACCGAGGCTAAAATCATCTCAAGTAGCTAGAAAACTCAACTAGTACCCCGGCCCTGCCGAGTCTAGCGTTAATCGTAAAACTGGTGATATAAATCATAATTTTATCTTCTTTTACCCAAGAATATTGACAAGTTAAATCAAACCATTTCCAATTCATTTCCATCAAAAATGGGCCCCCGGGGCCATGCAAGATTTAGAAAATAGTGCCAGTAGGCCTGAAGCCAAAACCGTAGTAAAACATGGATAAAACCTCTTTATATGCATGGAAATGGTACGATCAAACACAATAGCTGCCCGGAAGCTCACAATCAACCTATCGACCCTGCACAGGCCCATAGCTACTCAGCAAGCATAACCAGCCTAGAAGGATAATTATATTCCCGGGACTCGCGGACATTCCCAATATCCCACCTTCTATGTTCCAGAGTCAACAAGGCCTCACAGGACCACAAGGGTAAATAAAATATATCGGCAAGTACTACAAGCATCGGAGGAACAAAAATAGGCGGACATGAATAAAGCGGTCAAGGTCTGTGGTACCAATCTAATAATCCAACCCAAGGATGCCAGCTAGTACAATTTTATCCGATATATGCTAAGTTTAGGGAGGTTAAACCGTAACCTACCTGTCATCCGATGACAAGCTTGAACCTCTCCGAAAAAGCTCTGAAATGAAATCAAACTCGAACTAGGACTTGAATAACTTGACGTAGATAATCGATTTACTTTCGAAGATCAAATAAACTATGCTTTCCACCAAATCGCTTCGACGTATTTGAAAGCATATGGAGCCGCTACATATATTTCTAAGAACATATATAGCAGCTACGCATGAACGAACAATACAAGCACCAACTAAATTCCATGATGCATCGAAATAAAATTGAATGGAATTTAATACAATAGTAACAAGTGAGATTGGATTTTGTAAGGAACTTTAATGCTCCCAACAGATACAAAAGTTGGCAGATGTATATATCTATATTGGATTCTGCAACAATAATCTTTAAAATGCTTATACTACATAGTACTAGTAGTTAAAAGGTGTCTAATGTTGACATGTGGTAGCCCTCACTTATTGCAAAAGTTTGGTGTCCACTCCCTCCACATCCACGTGGAAGTGGAGTGGCATACCCTAAATATTTTTATCCTCTTATATATATATTCGGGTATTACATAGGTTCGTGGTAAAATAAATATAATTTTTGAATATAACATAATTAATAGAAAATTATTTCAAATAAAACCTACTATATTATAATAATAATTTTCAACATAACTAAGTTTACTATCTCCGTAAAAATATTAATAAATAATAAAACTCTTGTAAAATAAATACATACACAATTATATCATACCAAAAGTATTTTTCATAAACATTTAAAATATTTTAAAAAGTTAATAAAATATAACTTTTTACCACATTCAACTTTAAAATAAAATATTTTCAAATACGCGCAATGCTAATAAAATTCTTAAATTTAGGTTCGCAATTTACCATCGCACGATTTTGATACTCAGCTCCTAGGGCAGGGAATTGATCATAATGACTAATCGAATGGCCAGGGCGCCGAACCACCGGTCCCAACAAGTCATAAATGACTTGGGGCCGCTACAGGAAAGCTCTAACAGTACAAGGAAAACGTATACGTGGAAATGACCGAAAGGGTCATTACATCATCCACTACTAAAAAGGACTTTCGTCCTCAAAAGTCAAGGTCAAGGGAGTACCTGAAGGCTCAAACAGCTGCGGATACTGAGCCCTCATATCTCTCTCGGGCTCCCAGGTAGCCTTCTCAACTGGACGGTGCCTCCACTGAACCTTAACAACCGGGATCTCTCGAGACCTCAATCTCCTGACATCCCTGGCCAAAATAGTTGTCGGCTCCTCAACAAAGGCTAAACCCTCACCCAACTGAACTGAATCCCACTGTAACACATGAGACTCATTTGGGACATACCGACGCAACATCGAAACATGAAATACATGATGTATAGCTGAAAACATCGGAGGCAAGGCTAACTGATAGGTAACGCTACCAACCCTCTGAAGAATCTCAAACGGCCCAATGTTCCTAGGGCTAAGCTTGCCCCGCCTACCAAATCTCATCACGCCCTTCATGGGCGATACACGCAGAAACACCAAGTCACCGACACTAAACTCCAAGGAACGAAGCCTACGATCAGCATAACTCTTCTGCCTGCTCTGAGCTGCCCGAAGTCTGTCCTGAATCGCTCGGACCTGATCTAAGGAATCTCGAAGGAAATCTATACTCTGTGGCCTAGAATCAAAATCATCAAACCAACCTACCGGTGATCTGCAACGCCTGTCATACAAAGCCTCAAAAGGTGCCATGCCAATGCTCGAATGGAAACTGTTATTATAAGCAAACTCTGCCAAGGGAACAAACTGATCCCAGGAACCTCCAAAGTCAAGAACACAGGCCCGAAGCATGTCCTCCAGGACCTGAATGGTCCTCTCGGACTGGCCATCTGTCTGAGGGTGGAAAGCGGTACTAAGATGAACCTCTGTACCCAAATCTCGCTTAATAGCCCTCCAGAACTGAGATGTGAACTGAGTGCCGCGGTCTGAAATGATAGAAGCTGGGACCCCGTGCAATCGAACAATCTCACGATTGTAGATCTAAGCTAGCTTCTCCGCCCCGTAAGAAGTCTGAACTGGTATGAAGTGTGCTGACTTAATCAGCCTATCCACGATCACCCAAATGGAATCAAACCTATGAGAAGTACAAGGTAAACCAACAATGAAGTCCATAGTAATCCATTCCCACTTCCACTCAGGAATGGGAAGTTGTTGCATCAAACCACCAGGTCTCACGTGCTCGAACTTAACCTGCTGACAGTTCAAGCACCGATATATGAACTCCGCTATATCCCGCTTCATACCACTCCACCAGTAAAGTTGTCTCAAGTCTCTATACATCTTTGATGTGCCAGGGTGAATGGAGTATCTAGTACAATGTGCCTCATGAAGTATCAACTGAATCAAATCACTAATCCTCGGAACACAAAGGCGACTATCAAACCTCATAACCCCATCTGAATCTAGAGTAGCCCGACTGGTCTCACCCTGAACAACCCGATCACGAAGGTCACACAACTGCTGATCCTCAAACGGACGGCTCTGAATCTGATCAATCAAAGCAGAACGAACCTCAACACTGGCAAGAATTCTGCTAGGATCCGACAAGTCAAGCCTAACCAATTGGTTAGCCAAGGACTGGATGTCCAAGGCCAACGGTCGCTCTGAAACTGAAAGAGAAGCTAGGCTACCCATACTCACTGCCTTCTGACTCAAGGCATCCGCTACCATGTTTGCCTTCCCCGGATGATACAAAATAGTGAAGTCATAGTCCTTCAGTAACTCGACCCATCTCCTCTGTCTCGAGTTCAACTCTCGTTGACTCGTGATATACTGAAGACTACGGTGATCAGTGAAGATCTCACAGTGAACTCCATATAGGTAATGCCTCCAGATCTTGAGCGCGAAAACTACCGCCGCCAACTCTAAGTCATGAGTGGGGTAGTTGCGCTCGTGAACCTTCAGCTGCCTTGACGCATATGCTATTACTCGACCCTGCTGCATCAACACACAACCAATACCAACCACAGAAGCATCACAGTAGAAGGAGAAGCTCTGACCCTCAACCGGCAAAGTCAAAATTGGAGCTGATGTCAATAAGGCCTTAAGCCTCTGGAAGCTATCCTCGCACTTGTCCGACCACTGAAATGGGACATCCTTCCTAGTCAGCATAGTCAAGGGTGTTGCTATGGAAGAAAAATCCCTGAACGAACCATCTGTAGTAACCTGCTAACCCAATAAAGCTGCGGACCTCAGTAGCAGTAGTAGGTCTAGGCCAATCACAAACCGCAGAAATCTTTCCTGGGTCAACCCTCATCCCATCCTTAGAAACCACGTGACCTAGGAATGAAACTGACTCAAGCCAAAACTCGCACTTTGAGAACTTGGCATAAAGCCGATGATTTCTCAAAGTCTGGAGTATAACCCTCAAGTGTTGCTCATGCTCATCTCCACTACGCGAGTATACCAAGATGTCGTCTATAAAAACTATCACAAATGAGTCCAAATACGGGCCAAGAACCCTGTGCATCAAGTTCATAAAGGCTGCGGGGTCATTAGTCAACCCAAAAGACATCACCAGGAACTCATAATGTCCATAACGTGTCCTGAATGCTGTCTTAGGTATGTACTCCGCCCTAATCCTCAACTGATGGTAGCCGAACCTCAAATCAATCTTCAAAAACACGACTGAACCCTGAAGCTAGTCAAACAAGTCATCAATCCTCGGCATCGGATACCTATTCTTCACTGTCACCCTATTCAGCTGCCGATAATCAATAAACATGCGCATCGACCCATCCTTCTTCTTCACGAAGAGAACAGGAGAACCCCAAGGTGACACACTCGGTCTGATAAACCCCTTAGCTAACAGATCCTGGAGCTGCTCCTTAAGCTCCCTCAACTCAGCAGGAGCCATATGGTAAGGAGAAATAGAAATGGGCCTGGTGCCCGGCTCTAGCTCAATAGCGAAATCAATATCTCTCTCAGGTGGAAGGCCTGGCAGATCGGTAGGAAACACATTAAGGAAGTCTCTAACCACAGGAACAGACTCAGGAGAAGTAGGGTCAGCACTAACATCTCGGACATATGCTAGATAAGCTAAACACCCACGGGAAATCAACTTCCTAGCTCGAAAACAAGAGAGGATCCCAGATGGTGCATGGCTAACAGAACCCTACCACACAATCGGGGATACACCGGGCACAACTATGGTAATGGTATTGGCATAACAATCCAAAACCACACGGTGAGGGGATAACCAGTCCATGCCCAATATCACATCAAAATCTAGCATATCAAGGATCATCAAATCACCCCAAGTCTGAATCACCAATAGATATCATACAAGATCTCACAATCTGATCCACTACTAAAGAATCTCCTACTGGGGTCAAAAAAAAAATAGGAACAGATAATGGCTCACTAGCTAACCCCAAACAAGGCATAAAGTAGGCAGATACATATGAACAAGTGGATCCAGGATCAAATAAAGCCATAGCAGACTGATGGCACAAAGAAATCGTACCTGTAATCACAGCATCTGAGGCCTCTGCCTCTGGTATCATGATCATGTCGCTGTAAGTCATCCACAGTGCGGGCATAGTCTACGATAGCCTGAAATGACCGACCACCGGCAATCAATATCTTAGCTGGCTACCTGATCTCTGGCCTCAAACCCCATACAAATCTCCGAATCCTATCTGCCTCGGTAGGAATGATCATAACTCCAAATGGTGCTAACTGATGAAAACAGGTCTCATACTCCGAGACAGTCGTAGAATCCTTCAAAAGGTGAGTAAACTGTTCCCTGCGACGCTCACGATCACTCTGAGGTAGGAACTTGGCCATAAAGGCCTCATAAAACTCAGACCAGGTCAAAAAAGGTGACGATGGTGGTCTACAAGAACCATGGGCCCTCCACCATAACTTCGCTGGGCCCTCCAGCTGATAGGTAGTATAACCAACCCCGTGAGTCTCCAACAAACCCAAATGATGTAACATCTCCTCACATGTAGTAATAAATTCATATGGATACTGTCCAGAAGTACCAGCAAACCTGGAGGTGATAGCCTCAAGAACCTACCCAATGCCTTCTGCTCCGACTCTGTCATAGCTGGGCGAGGAGCAAGAGGCTGTGCAACAGATGGGACCGGAATGACCTCCACACGGGGAGTCATAGTAGCAGGCTGTGCTCTTGAACTGTGTGCACCCAGGGCTTCCCCCTGAGCGTATGTTTGTGCTACCTCAGAAGGTCACTCTCCAATCATACCCAAAAGCTGTAATAGTAATCTCCGAATATCTGGAGGCTGAGTTGCGGCTGGAGCTGGCACAGAAGTGGGCGCTGGAGCTGGTACTGAAGCTGGTGGTACCTGGGCTGCCCCCTGATCCACAGGCTGCTTGGGCTCTATCTCAACTCTAACAGCTCTAGCAAGTGCCGCTGCTCGAGAGCGTCCTCGACCCTTAGTTGGAGGGGAGGCTCATCTCTGCCTGATGTCGATGATCTCGTACGAACCATCTGCGAAAGAATGAAGTAGAACAAATGAGATTTCCAAAAACTTCAAGGGTCCTACGCACGACACAGAAGCAATGAAAGAGTCAAATTTCCTAAAATGTCAGTGTAGCCTCCTGAAGATTGAGTACGGACGTCTCCACCCCGATCCGCAAGACTCTACTAGACATTGGCTCCTATACCGATTACACCGGTGAACCTAGAGATCTGATACCAAGTTGTCACGACCCGATTTATCGGTCATGATGGATCCTACAATCCCCCCAGTAGGAGAACCAATCCCCGTAGCCCAGGATAGTTAGTAATGGGCTACTATCTAACAAATAAGAGGAAGAACAGTTTAATAAGCAAAAGTAAGGGAAAAAGATGCAGAGAATGGATAACAGGGATATATATATACATATGTGGAAACTAAACCAAACCCCGAGACCTGGTATCATAGTATAGAGCCAGAACTACATATAAGGAATACAAAGGATCCAAAATAACGTATACAGATGTCTCCGAATAGTAATAGAGTGCATAAAGCAAAATATAAACTAAAGCTAAGCTCCGAATGCCAAGAGCTCACCCTCAGTCTGAAGTAGTCCCCAACAGATCTCCAAGCACGAATCACAGCGATCTAACGGCGATGGCCCACGCTAGGGTCTGCACCAAAAGATGCAGGGGGGTAGGGTGAGCACCAAATGCGAAGCATAAGGTACTCACTAGGTATCATAGGCCGACTTGGCACATATAAGATAAAAGCATAGTAACAGACAGAATAGAAGCAAGTAGTCACAGAAATCAACAAAAAGGGTACACAGGAACTAGCCCAGAGGGAAATCAACAGAACCACATGTGAGGCCAGCAAGCAGAATATATACACAATAGGCACAGGTGAAAGTAAGAAACAACGCACCTGGGATCCTTATGATAACAGTTTATACATAATAAGTTCTAGAAATGGACGGTATACCGGTAACCTCAAGTGTAAGAGAAAGAGGGGAAGAGTAATGATAGGCATGCTCAGAGATGGGAATCAAACTAAACTAAACATATCAATCTCAAATCCAGAAACTAACAGCCTAGCAGTAACCAATTTCATACTTAACCGTAACAGGGAATAATTCTGCAAGTGAATAGCAAGAGTCTACCTACAGTCCCTCGGCCGCCCATACAACCGAGGAACACAAACAAGTGAAAACAAACCATCCGGCATCCCATACTACCAGAGCGTACAATCAACAATCAACAAACAAAAAACAAGGGTGGAGCCTCAAATAATGGATGATATGATGCATGAAGATCTCAAGTGAAATGGTATCTCTGTATGTACCTCATCCGGTGCCGATCCGGCCCAGCAGGTAGGTTCCATGGAAGTACATTGCCCGTATACCTTTACTCCGTCGTATACCCTTCCTCCGGCACATGCAGCCCAAAGACCCAGGCCCGGATAGCAAGATCCATGGAGGTCCTCGAACCCATACTAAAACTCAGAATCAAAACATGTCATCCGGTAGAAAGTCTGAATTCAAGATAGAGACCCAGTCTCGAATATGCATTCCTAGACCCTGTCCAGGACTAAAGTAGTGGGAAAATATCTCAAAAACCTCTCCAAGGGTGCCCGGGCATAACTGGGTCTAAACAGTAGAAAGTCATCTCAGGTGCTCGGTCTGACCGAGGCTAAAATCATCTCAAGTAGCAAGAAAACTCAACTAGCACCCCGGCCCTGCCGAGTCTAGCGTTAATCGTAAAACTGGTGATATAAATCATAATTTTACCTTATTTTACCCAAGAATATTGACAAGTTAAATCAAACCATTTCCAATTCATTTCCATAAAAAATGAGCCCCTGGGCCATGCAAGGTTTAGAAAATAGTGTCAGTAGGCCCGAAGCCAAAACCGTAGTAAAACATGGATAAAACCTCTTTATATGCATGGAAATGGTACGATCAAACACAATAGCTGCCCGGCAGCTCACAATCAACCTATCGACCCTGCACAGGCCCATAGCTACTCAACAAGCATAACCAGCGTAGAAGGATAATTCTATGCCCGGGACTCGCGGACATTCCCAATATCCCACCTTCTATGTTCAAGAGTCAACAAGGCCTCACAGGACCACAAGGGTAAATAAACTATATCGGCAAGTACTACAAGCATCGGAGGAATAAAACTAGGCGGACATGAATAAAGCGGTCAAGGTCTATGGTACCAACCTAATAATCCAACCCAAGGATGCCAGCTAGTACAATTTTATCCGATATATGCTAAGTCTAGGGAGTTTAAACTGTAACCTACCTGTCATTCGATGACAAGCTTGAACCTCTCCGAAAAAGCTCCAAAATGAAATCAAACTCGAACTCGGACTTGAATAACTTGACGTAGATAATCGATTTACTTTCGAAGATCAAATAAACTATCCTTTCCACCAAATCGCTTCGACGTATTTGAAAGCATATGGAGCCGCTACATATATTTCAAAGAACATATATAGCAGCTACGCATGAATGAACAATACAAGCACCAACTAAATTCCATGATGCATCGAAATAAAATTGAATGGAATTTAATACAATAGTAACAAGTGGGATTGGATTTTGTAAGGAACTTTAATGCTCCCAAAAGATACAAAAGTTGGCAGATGTATATATCTATATTGGATTCTGCAACAATCATCTTTAAAATGCTTATACTACATAGTACTAGTAGTTAAAAGGTGGCTAATGTTGACATGTGGTAGCCCTCACTTATTGCAAAAGTTTGGTGTCCACTCCCTTCACATCCACGTGGAAGTGGAGTGGCATACCCTAAATATTTTTATCCTCTTATATATATATTCGGGTATTACATAGGTTCGTGGTAAAATAAATATAATTTTTGAATATAACATAATTAATAGAAAATTATTTCAAATAAAACCTACTATATTATAATAATAATTTTCAACATAACTAAGTTTACTATCTCCGTAAAAATATTAATAAATAATAAAACTCTTATAAAATAAATACATACACAATTATATCATACCAAAAGTATTTTTCATAAACATTTAAAATATTTTAAAAAGGTAATAAAATATAACTTTTTACCACATTCAACTTTAAAATAAAATATTTTCAAATACGCGCGATGCTAATAAAATTCTTAAATTTAGGTTCCCAATTTACCATCGCACGATTTTGATACTCAGCTCCTAAGGCAGGGAATTAATTATAACGACTAATCGAACGGCCAGGGCACCGAACCACCGGTCCCAGCAAGTCATAAATGACTTGGGGCCGCTACAGGAAAGCTCTAACATTACAAGGAAAACGTATACGTGGAAATGACCGGAAGAGTCATTACACGCTAATTGTACTATTTACGATCCTTGGATTGGGTTTCTTAGTTTGGTTCCCCAGACCTTGTCCGCTTTCTTTCGGTCCCTCTTATTTTATATGTTTCATTGTAGTATTCGATTTAGTTAGTAGTATTACCCCTTGTGGCCATGTGTGGCCTTGTATTTGCCTTTGGACCATAGAGGGAGGGATTTTTGGGAATGTTCGTAAGTCATAGACATCAGATTATGTTATTTGAACTGGTTATCTATGTTGTAGAGTGATTTAAGCCTGTGTAAGGCCGATAGGTTGATTGCGAGCCATTGGGCTACTGATTGTGTTTGGCATACAATTATCATTCATATAAAGATTTTTATGCATTATTTACTAATACTTTGGTTGTAGGCCTACTATAACCATTTTTCTAAACCTTTCATTGTCCCGAGGGCCCATTTTTAGTATAAATGGTTATAAGGATTTTTAGCATTATTCACTTGTTTGTGTTCCTTTGGTGTATGGGTGCCCATTTTCTAAACCTTTCATTACTGTAGTTCTGGTTAGTAGCCTTCCGATCATTGGTGGATTAGCTTATTCCATCCTATGGTAGTGCTTGTGGGTTATTGTTCGATCATCCTTACCTTATGAGTTGTACTATTAGTATGTCTATATTTAGTGGCTTTATTTATTCGTTCCTTTCTATTTGAGGTTACCGGTATACGGCCCTTCTTCCTAAACTCTCTCTTTATATTTTGTTGTTGCAAGGATCCAGGTGCGTTCTCCACTCCATCACTTGTGTTTTGTGATATTTATATCTCTTTTGGATAGACTAGTATGGTTGTTTTCCCATTGTATTCTATCTGTGCTAGCTTCTGTGTACTTCTATGTTTGTTTTCTATGACTACTTTCTTCATTTTCTGCTATTTACTGCTGTTATATCTTATACGCACTCAGTTGGCCTATGATGCCTACTTACTACCTGATGCTCTGCAATTGGTGCTCATACTGCACTTTTGCATCTTCTTGGTGCAGAGCCTAGTGTGAGCTCTCACCATTATATTATGCAGACTCGTGCAACTTTCAAGACATCCGAGAATGAGGGTGAGCTCCTGGCAATCGGGGGTTAGATTTTATCTCCTTTTTGTACCATATACTCTTTTGTTATTTAGAGACAGTTGTAGATATTCTTTTGTACCCTTTTTGTACTCTGTTTATTTAGTGGTGGCTTCTATACTATTATACCAAGTCGTGGGATGGTTTGGCATCCTTTATTTATATTTTAGTTTTTATATTTCTTTACTTTCTCTCTTTCTTCTACTTATATATTTATTCTTTCGTGTGTTTAGATAGCTAGTAGCCCATTACTAACCATTCTGGGCTATGGGGATTGGTACGCCTACAGGGGGAGAGGGTCATAGTTTCCATCATGACCTGCGAAATTGGGTCATGACAAAATTACTAATTTTACTTTTCATTATGTGTTTAAATTATCGCAATATATCTTTCATTGCCTTTAATGACATAAATTTGCCTAACTGTAAATAGTTTGCATTAGGAATAATGTGGTTATGTGATAATTCATAGTCGTCCTTTAGAAAAAAAACTCTTATTTTTGAAGCAATAAATGAGTAGTTGGTTCAAGCTGGTCTAATAATCACTTAATGTTTCACCCCGCAGTTGTCCGCTTGAGTACCCAGTCTCTTTTAAAAATCATTCTAGTCAACCCATAATAGAATGGAAGCCAAATCACTTAATTAGTGCATTGTAATAAATTATCTCAATACCTAAGGTGTAATGGGCCCATTAGAAGACCAACTTGTGTCCAAACATTACAACATTTTAGGTCTGAGGCCACACTTAATCTGGACAATGCTTGTAAAGTGTTGGCTAAAGTATTTTTGGGTACGCTTTTAAAGTGTAGCCTTATTTTTTAGTTTTTGGCCACGATTATATTGGCAATGCTTATAAAGCGTGCTCTTTAGTTATTTAGGCTACACATTATAATTGTTGCCATATCATTATATAATTGGTAACACCTATTTACACATATGGCCATACTTTTAAGTTTGCTATTTTTATAATCCTATATACAACACTTTACAAGTGCTGCATTATAGTTCTCCTAAAACTTTTGACTAAAATATTGAATTCCCTCCATATATCACCCCAATTTCTAAAAAGGAAGAGTATTATAGGCCATATGAATATATAGTTTTCTCACAAATATTTTATAGTATGTACCTCTCAACTCCTAAATTCTCTTTTATTGTGTGTTTATGAGCTGAAAATTTCAACCATGATAATCTTCAAGTTTCTGCCTCTAAAAATTGGGTTATAGGTTGTTTGGTGGAAGAAGACAGGAAGAAAGTTTTGAGGTTTTGATTTCTACCCGGTGTTAATAGAAGAGGTGGTGCATGGGTTATCATCAGGTAGGTCACCCATAACGAGTTTGCTTTTAAGGAAAAACATCAGTAGCCATCTCGCTTGATTGACTCTCTGGAAGGGTTTCGGTACTTCTCACAAGTTTTAGTGGTCTATAAAATTTTGCACCTTCAGACCCTTATGTGATAGTGTATGTGTGTGAGAGAGAGGAATTATTCACTGTGTGTATTTCTTTAGAGAATTTGAGCATCGAGTTAAATTTCTGCCAATTTTTTAACATATTATGATAGATTTATATATGAATTTTTAAATTACACTCGTTTCTATTTCTACTTGTGTAACAACCCTTTCGGTCATTTATGCGTGTTCACATTTCTTGTAATGTTAGAGCTTGCCCGTAGCGGCCCCAAGTCATTTATGGCTTGCTGGGACTGATAGTTTGGTGCTCGGGCCGGTTGTTTGGTCTTTTTGGCCATTTCTTGTTGTAGATGTTTAGGCTTTTAAAATCGTTGACTCAGTCAATATTCTTGGTGAACGTGCTCAGAATTGAATTTTGATAGTTTTGTTAGCTCTGGAGCGTGGACTTTTGTCTAGTGGGACATTTGGTCGGTATCCGGGTGCTTTTCAACTTGGAATTCTCCCTCATCCTGTGTTTTCAGGCCAGTTTGGCTTGCTTGGTTGACTTTGGTCAACATTTGGAGAAAACGGATGAAAATGCCATTAGTGTTGTTAGCTCCGGAATGTCGAGTTTAGGCTAGGGGGACCATTGGTCTGGATCCTGAGGCTTCCGGTCTTGTTTCTGGCCATTCAGTTCCATTTTGGATTTAGTTGGCTAAAAGTTGATTATGGGCATGGGGCCAACTTTTCGTTAAATCAACCTCCACTGGGATTTTTGTCAATTCAATTGGATCTGGAACTCTGTATCTAGTCAAATAGCTCTACTCGTTTGTGTCTGTGGGACCCCGGATGAATCCCGAGGGTCCATTCAAAGCATTAAGCTTAGATGAGTTTTGTTGTACATGTTGGGTCCGCATTTGCGAGCATCTATCCATATTTGCGGTAACCGTAATTTTGGTAAAATACCGCATTTATGGTGCTTTGCCGCATTTGCAGTGTTTTGGCCGCATTTTTCGGTGGTTTTGCTGCAAATGCGGTATCTGATGACAGTATTATAAATTGAATCTGCTTCGTGAGTTCTTTTCCATCATTAATCTGGTAAGCTTTCTGTTAAATTCCAACTTTTCTTTCTCTTCATTCCCACTTTGATTTCTTGAAGTGGGTGGGTTATTTTAGCCCGATTTTAATTCCCAAATTCTTCAATTTTCTAGGCTGGTGCTCCTATGATCGTGGTGATCATTCTGTGGTTCTTCATTTTCGGCTTGGGTTGCGAGGCCCACGGGCCCATCGGTGACTCAAAATTCAGCTCGGCTATTATTATAGCGATATGGTTATCGTTAGTCTCCTCTTGATGTGTAAATTATTGTGTTGATAGTGGTTTCATAATTTGGAGATTCCCAGAGCAGTTCGAGCCTGGACAATGCTGTCCCCGAAGCTATTCTTCGGACGACAAGTAGGTTATGACTTTCCCTACCTAGACTCTGCGTATATAGGCTATAACTGCATTAATTAGCATGCTTGGGTTGGTTGTTATAGGTTGGTACCCCGACCTTGTCTGCCTTTTCTGTCCGATTATTTTGTACGTTGATTGTAGTATTCGTATTAGTATTGTATATTACCCTTGTGGTCCTGTGTGGCCTTGTATTGACTCTGGAACATAGATGGTGGATTATTTGGGAATGCCCGGGGGTCCTAGACATAGAGATATCCTTCTAGGCTGGTTATGACTGATGTCGAGTTGTTGAGCCTGTGCAGGGCCGATAGGAAATGTTTGTGAGACATTTTGGTCTACTCTATTGTTTGCGAGCATATCATACATGAAAAAGGTTTTTCGTGCATGTTTTACTACTTATTTGGTTTCGGGCCTACAATAAATGATTTTCTAAACCTTGCATGGCCCAGGGGGCCCATTTATGGTAATGTGACTTCGAAAGGGTTTTGAAACTGGCTTTTATGAAACCTCCCTAAGTAGAGAGGATAGTATGATGATTTGATTAATGGTTTTGATCCGGATACTAGTATCGGCTGGATCGTAGAGCTAGACGTTATTTTCTACGGCTTTAGACCCAAATACGAGTCGGGCACCCTATTTAGCGGCTATGATACTTGATTTCTATTTTAGACCCGTTTACACTCCGGGTACCCTTGATAAGGGTTACTGAGACTTAATTATTGATTTAGACCCAAATACACTTCGGGCACCCTATGAAGGGTTTTTGAGATTACCACTACTGATTTAGACCCAAGTCAAAGTTGGGCATGTACTATGAGGTTATGATTATTAAGTTACACCTGAGGTTTGTGGTTTTGTATGTGGTCGAGGGGTAGACTTCCATGGACCCCTGTCGTTCTAGGGCCACATGCTACGGGCTGAAGCAGCATGCCAGGAGGGAGGCGTACGGCGTAGGAGAGGTACACGGAAAGGTCCTTCCATGGATCCTGCCTCTATTGGGCCTTATAGGTACCGGAGAGGGTAACATACGGGGTACTATTACATCATATTCATCATCATCATGCATATTTCACTCGTATTCCACCCTTTTTTGTTGTGTGTTAAGTGTATGCTCTGGTTGTATGGGCAGTCGGAGGGTTTGTTTGCACTTGATTACGTTCCTCGGTTGTATGGGAGACCGTTAGGACTATAGGTAGATTATTACTTCTGTCATTTTATAGAGGTTGACATGGTCCTTGGTTCTGGGTGGATTGGTAAGGTTTAGCCTGTTGAGGCTCGGAGTTTGGGCTTGAGTATTGGAGGGGCTATCTTATTCTAGTGAGGCACTATTGTGCGGTCTTTTGAGCAGATTGTGGGTTTCTGGTGCTATTCCTTGTCATGATTTTGGGTAGTAGCTATCAGTTATGGTGGTTTAGTTATTCCACTCTAGGTTTGTATTTGTGAGATTGATCCCGATTTTATGTTTATCTTGATAGTCGGTGTTAAAAGCATGTTCCGGTTAGTGTATGTATTCTAGTTTGATTATGTTGGATTGCCTTATTTCTTTCCTTCTTACTTGAGGTTATCATTATATGTTATAACTCTTGGTTGTCTATTCTCCGTGCTAGTTTCTTGTGCTTTCTCTATTGCTTCGGTGACTACTTTCTTGCTATCTACTACTTACTGTTTTAATATCTTATATGCGCTCAGTCGACTGATGATGCCTACTGAGTACCCATTGTCTTAGTGCTCATCCTACACTTCTGCATCTTTCTGGTGCAGATATTAGTTGAGCCTTTGTTGTTGAACGCAATGGAGAGTCATGCAACTTTTGAGAGGTTCGAGACTAGGGTTAGCGCCTAATAGTCGGGGCTTGTCTACATCTCATATGTTGTACTATTACTCCTTATACTTTCGGAGATAGATTTATATTGTATTGTGTTACTTCTAGCACTTGTATTCTATTAGAAACTTCTATACTATCGATACCAAGTCTTGAGGTTGGTATAGTTTCATTTTGTATATATTTCGGGTTGTTGCTTCCATGTTGTCTTATCTTTATATTTTGCTTCCGCTTATTTTTGTTCACTATGCGTATTGGTTAGGTGGTAGCCCATTAGTAACCATTCCGGGCTACAATAATTAGTTTGCTTACTGGAGGGTTGTAGGTGCTATCATGACCTGAGAAATCGGGTCGTGACAACTTGGTATAAGAGCTCTAGGTTTACTGGTGTCCTGGTATAGAAGAACGTGTCTACATAGAGTCTCGCGGATTGGTACGATGACGTCTGTATCCTATTTGTGGGAGGCTACAGGGCATTGTTAGGAAAAATTTCATCTTCTTGGCTCCTTATCGTGCGTTCCTGGCTCTATTAACTTCTAAACTTTGATTGTTTCACTCTTTTTCAGATTCCTAAGACGAGTTTGACAGTGGTTGGTCTCGAGGCTTCTGTGCCTATTACTGCAGTGCTTCCGTTAGCTCTAGGAATTCAGAGAGAGAGTTTATCGCACCAGATAGGGGGTGTGGGTCCAGCCCAGCCTCCGATTGGAATTATGGCTACCCCAGTTCTTCAGGACACCATGGCTAGGAATCTTAGTCCTGCGGTGGGTGTTTTAGTACCTAGTTCTTCGAGCGATGCTTCAGCCAGGGTTGAGCTTCCAGTTCTTCAGCAGGGTTGTCTGTCGGTATTGGAATATGAGGCGAGATTTCATGACATGGTTAGGCGTACTTCTAGGGCTGTACCTTCACAGTTTGATAGAGTTCAGAGCTTTATTGGAGGTTTGATTTCATTTCTCCATTTGGCGACCGAGCATATGGTTAAAGTTGGGATGACCTTCCTTTAGGTAGTGGATCATGCTTGGGCTATTGAGGGTTTATGCCGTGAGGCTTATGGAGGTAGTGCTAAGAAACGTCATCGCTAAGATAGTTTTCTAGGTTCTCAGACTCGAGGTAGGGGATTCTTCACTAGATATAGGTTCCATTGCTTCATATCTACCAGGGCAGTTACAGTCACTCCCCAAATTTTAGAGGGTGGTGGTATAGGGAATGTTGAGCAGAGTAGGAAGGGCACGAATCAGGTTCTTTGGGGTTCGCCTTCAGGGTATGTAGGCCATGGTGGTCGGTCAGGTTCAGAGAGATCTTCATGTCCGACTTCATTCAGTGGGGTATGCTTTCAATATGGTGAGCGTGGGCACCTTGCTAGGGATTGCCCCACGTTCGCATATCCTAGTCAGCCGGGGTGTTATGACTGTGGAGTGGTTGGTCACTATTTTAGAGATTGTCCCTGGCAAGATATGGTTGAGCCTTCAGCTTTGACTACTCTGACAAGTGTTAGACCCTATCAGTCTGATGCCCCTCTTGGTAGGCCTGAGGTTGAGGTTTCTTATATCATTGCTCCAGGTTAGGCTTTTGCTACCTTCGGCTTGTGATAGTCCTACTCATGTTGCGATTCTATCCCTTCTACCGTTTATTTGCTTATATGCCTACATGCTACTTGTTTAGTTGTTTGACTACTTTAGTTGTAGTATATATGCGTTCTTTTATTGGTAGTTAATTCTTTAGTAGTTGATGGGGTGATTTATCCTTGTGAGGAGTTTTACCCAGCGTTATAGCTCGTGGGTAGTTTTTGTTAGTCTCTTTTCTGGTTGGGTTTGTTTCCTATTCCGTTGTGGCTCTAGACTTCTAGGCTGGTTATGACTGTTGTAGAGCTGTTGAACCTGGGTAGGGATGATGGAAATGTTTGTGAGACATTTTGGGCTACTCTATTGTTTGCAAGCATATCATACATAAAAAAGATTTCCCCTACATGTTTTACTACTTATTTGGCTTCGGGTCTACTATAAATAATTTTCTCAACCTTGCATGGTCCCGGGGGGGCCCGTTTTCGGTAATATGACTTTGAAAGGGTTTTGAAACTGGCTTTTATGAAACCTCTCAAAGTAGAGAGGATACTACGATAATTTGATTACTGGTTTTCATCCTGATACTAAGCTCGACTGGACCATAGCGCTAGACGTTGTTTGCTACGGATTTAGACTCGGATATGAGTCGGGCACCCTAATTTCTATTTTAGACCTGGATACACTCTGGGCACCCTTGATAAGGGTTATTGACACTTAATTATTGATTTAGACCCAAATACACTTCCGGCACCCTATGAAGGGTTTTTGAGATTACTACTACTGATTTAGACCCGGGTCAAAGCCAGGCATGTACTACGAAGTTATGATTATTGAGTTACACTTGAGGTTTGTGATTTTGTATGTTGTCGAGGGGTATACCTCCATGGACCCCTGTCATTCCTGGGCCATAGGCTATGGGCCAACGCAGCATGCTAGGAAGGGAGGTGTACGGCGTAGGAGAGGTACATGGGAAGGGGCCTTTAATGGATCTTGCCTCTATCTGACCTGATCATGCATAAAGACTCTCCTACTCCTAGCATTTCACTAGTAGTGGGACTTATTGGTTTCTTGGAAATTCTAGGTTTGTATTCTACTTTCGGAATTGTTTCCAAAAAATTGACTCCTTTTAATTTTTTCTCTATGTCTTCAAGAGTTACCTCTTTTTCTTCTTGGGTTGTCAAAAATGAAGATGTTGGAAAAGACATTCTTTTACTAGAAGTAGCATGACCAAAAATTGAACTACCTGCTTAATGCTTGAATTTTCTTCTTCAATATTTCGCTCCGTTATGGAGTCAAAGTGTCAATTATCTTTTATTAATATGTCATCCCATTTTATCATCTTTGGGACAAAGGTTTTACTATGATTATGATTGGCTTTCATAAGCATGGTAATTCATTTATTTCTTACTATTTTAGCCTTAGGGGATAAGGTAGTTTTCATTAGTATATAATATATTCTATATATTATGGCTATTTATCTAGTATTTGCTTTACTATTCATGTTTTTTGTTTTAACATTTAATGTTAATGTATCCATAACATTCTAATCATTAATATCTATAGAGAAGTTGGGATAACAATTAAAATATACGGGGCAATTAGCTAGATTACTCTGTAATACTGCTAATAATGAGTCATCAAAATTTAATAATCTATCGTCTATTAGGAGAAGACATATAGGTACATCTAGATCCAAATGATATAATGGTATAACTGCTACTTGAACAAGTTCTATATGAAGAAATTTGTATTTTTTTCTATATCTGATAATATCCTCTGCTACTAATAATTTAATAGTTTCAATATTCTTATTAATAGCAACCGTAGATTCGAAAGTTTTAAAATTATAATTTTTTATAAAATCAATGTGTCCAGTTTTACAAACCTTTTTAAAATGTTCTCTTGAAATATTCCAATTTTGTAGATCACTTTCTATTTTTGCTATTTTAGTAGCGGTATATCACGACCCAATTTCTCGGTCATGATGACACCTACAACCCCCAGTAGGCAAACCAATTCCCGCAGTCCAGAACGGTTAGTAATGGGCTACCTTCTAACAGTGTAAGCGGAAGATTCGGTAAATAAGCGGAAACAAGGGCATAAGGAGAAGAAAATAGATAACAAGAGTAATACATATAAAATGCGGAAACTAAGCCAAACCCAAAACCTGGTATCAAAGTGTATAAGAGTCAAACTACATCAGGAGTACAAAGGTCCAATAGTCATATATACACAATGTCTCAGAAACTATAAGAGTACAAAATACACCAAGGATAACTGGAGTCAAGCTCTGAATGCCAAGACCTCACCCTCAGCCTCAATGATCCAAAAATTGCACCCCACACGAGTCTCCGATGTGCTAACGGCGATGGCCCACGCTAGGATCTGCACCAGAAGATGCAGAGGGTAGGTTGAGCACCAAATGCGAAGTACAAGGTACCCAGTAGGTATCATAGGCCAAGTGGGCGCATATAAAGTAAAAGAGCAATAGCAGACAGACTAGAAGCAAATAGTCACAGAAATCAACAAAAAGTACACAGGAACTAGCCCAGAGGGAAGACAATAGAAAACAACATATAAGGCTTGCATATAGAATATATATACACACAACAGGCACAGGGGAAAGTAAGGATGACGCACCTGGGATCCTCGCAAAAATAGTATATATATAAGTGTAGGTTCTAGAAATGGGCGGTATACCGGTAACCTTGAGCGTAAAGAGTGGGAGAGAAGGATAAAGTAGACATGCTCAGTAAATAGAACAAATAACCAGCAAAACCATATCAATCTCAAATCCCGAAATAACAACCTAGCGGAGTCCAACTCCACACTTATAACCGTAATAGAGAACAATCCCGTAATAAGTAACGATAGTCTACCTATATCCCCTGGCCGCCCATACAACCGAGGAATGCAATCGAGTGAAAACAAACCCTTCGGCAGCCCATACTACCAGAGTGTACAATCAACAAATAGCAAACAAGGGTGGAATCCCAAATAATTAATGATATGATGCATGAAAACCTCAGGGTGAAACAGAACCTCTGTATATGTACCTTCTCCGGTGCCGATCAGGCCTAGTAGGCAGGTTCCATAGAAGGACACAGCCCATATACCTCTTCTCCACCATATACCCTTCCCCAAACACACGCAACATAAAGCCTCAGGCCTAGAGTGGAAAGGTCCATAGAGGTCCCGGACCCCATACTAAAACTCAGAATCAAAACATTTCTTTTGGAATGGAGTCCGGGTTCAAGCCAGTGGCTAAGTCTCCAATATGCATGCCTAGACCCTGTCTAGGACTAAAACAGTGAAAATATATCTCAAAAACCACTCTTAAGCTTCCTGTGCACAACCGGGTCTAAAACAATAGTAAAAAAATCTCAGATGCTGGACTCGGCCAAGCCTGATATCATTTCAAATTAGTAAGAAAACTCAGCTAGCACACCGACCTGGTCTAGTCTTGCAATAGTAGTAAATCGTGATAAAACCATAGTTTTAACCTTTTTTTACCCCAAGAAGATCCACGTATCAAGTCAAATCATTTCCAAATACAATTTCATCGAAAACGGGCCCCCGGGGCCATGCAAGGTTTAGAAAATCAGTTTTCGTAAGCCCGAAGCCAAAAAACGTGATAAAACGTGGAAAACCTCTTTATATGCATGGAAATGATATGATCAACCCAAATAGTTGTTCGACAGCTCAAAATCAACCTAACGGCCCTGCACAGGCTCCGAAGCTACTCTGCAACCATAACCAGCCTAAAAGGATATTCCTATATCTGGGACTCGCGGACATTCCCAATGATCCCACCTTCTATGTTCCAGGGTCAACAAGACCTCACGGGGTCACAAGGGTAATAAATATATCAACTAATAGGAATACTACACACAACGGAGGAAAGAAATAGGATGAATCATTGAAAAGCGGTCAAGGTCTGTGGTACCAGCCTAGTAACCCAACCCAAGGATGCCAACTAGTACAATTATAACCGATATATGCAAAGTCTAGGGTATTAAGTTGTAACCTACTTGTCATCCGATGACAAGCTGTGGAAACAACGATATCTGAGGTCGAGATACTTCGAGAATCTCTGAACGAGAATCAAACTTTCAAATTGATGAATAAAATTTTATGACGAGTCTAACGATATACATATTGCTACAATTGTAGTCGGGTCGATATCCGGGTCAAAAGCGAGCCTGCAGGGCCCGTAACTCAAAACCAGAAAAAAAAAAACCACGATGACCCCAATGATGCCAAGAAGGCATGCTCCAAATTTGAATACAATTGGACAAGGGAAGGGCACCAAAACAGCCCGCCCAAGTTGGGGATTAAACAATGAAAATTTTGAAAATAAAAATGGAAATTGGGAAAGAATTACTTACCAAAACGATGGAAAATCAGCCCAAGACGGATAAAACATCACACCCACGAATATGCACAATCTTAGGGGTCAGAATCTATCAAAAAATCCAAGCTTTGGATGAGCATCAATGGAGGAATTAAGAGAAAATACGAAGAAGGCAAATTGGGGAATATGACTTACCAAGAGGCGAAGAACTACGAATAATCGACGAACAAATAATTCCCCAAGGTTTAGAACTGAATTGGAGAAAAATGGTGGAGAGAATTTTCAGTTTTAGAGTGAGAAAAGTGAGGAGAAGGGCTGGAAAAAACGAAATGACAGTAATAAATAGCTGCTGTCCGCAACTGATTTTCTGCACTTTTTAGAAAACTCGACGGGGCATTCTGGGCACAATCGGAAACCGATATTCAAAAATCAATAGTGCTAATAGACTGAAAAAGACGTTCCGAACTCAACGGAATTGACGAAACTTCCATACGAGATTGTTTAGGAGAAATGTTTACCCAAGTCAACACTAACAAAAAGGAACTCAAAGGCTCGAAATGAGTCTGACTCACCCGGAACCCGAACCAACTATCTTCCTAGCCCAAACTCAACATTCCAGAGCTGATGGAATTGTCAGATTTCGAATCCGACACTCAGATCATCGAAAGTCACCCAAAGTTACACTTTCAACTCCGAATGGCCCTTAAAACTGAGAAAACCACTCAAAATCCACACCGGAAGTTCTCAAGCCTCAACTAAAGGTCCAATTAGACCAAACTCATCGCTCTAGAGCTAACGGAACTGTCAGAATTTAATTCTGAGCAAGTTAGCTAAGAATGTTGACCAAAGTCAACGATATTCTAAGCTTAAGCTCTAAAATAGGCAAACAGCCAAAATGACTAAACGAATGACTAGGGCACCGAACTACCGGTCCCAGCAAGCCATAAATTACTTGAGGCCGCTACGGGAAGGCTCTAATAGTACAAAGAATGCGTAAACACGAAGATGATCGGAAGGATCATCACAATATCCACTACTAAAAAGACTTTTGTCCTCGAAAGTCAAGAAGAAGGGAGTACCAGAAGGCTTGAACAACTGCAGATACTGAGCACGCAACTCACTCTCGGTCTCCCAGGTAGCCTCCTCGACTGGATGATGCCTCCACTGCACTTTCACAACCAAAATCTCCCTAGATATCAACCTCTTGATACCTATGGCAAGAATAGCTATCGGCTCATCAACAAATGATAAACTCTCATCCAACTGAATCGAATCCCAATGCAACACATGAGACTCATCAGGCACATACCAGCGCAATATCGAAACATGTAAACTGGGTGAATAGATGAAAACATCAGAGGTAAGGCTAACATGTAGGCAACACTACCAACCCTCTATAGAATCTCAAACGGCCCAATAAACCTGGGGCTAAGCTTGCCCCGCCCACCAAATCTCATCACGTTCTTCACGGGTGATACTTGGTGGAAAACTAGATCACCAACACTGAACTCCAAGGCACAAAGTCTACAATCAGTGTAGCTCTTCTACCTACTCTGGGCTGCTCTAAGTCTGTCCTGGATAAAATGAACTTGGTCCAAGGAATCTCTAAGTAAATCTGTACCCTGCAGTATGGACTCTAACCCATCAAACCAACCAATGGGAGATCTGCAATGCCTACCATACAACGCCTCGAAAAGTGCCATGCCAATGATTGAATAAAAGCTATTATTATACGCGAACTCGGCCAATGGCACGAACTGATCCCATGAACCTCCAAATTCAAGTACACAGGCCCAAGCATGTCCTCCAGGACCTGAATAGTCCTCTCGTACTGGCCATCTGTCTGAGGGTGGAAAGCAATACTAAGCTGAACCTTCGTACCTAAATCCCTCTGTATAGCTCTCTAGAACTGAGATATAAACTGAGTGCCGCCGTCTGAAATGATAAAAGCTGGGACCCCATGCAACCGTACAATATCACAAATGTAGATCTGAGCTAACCTTTATGCCCCGTAGAAAGTCTGAACCGGTAAGAAATGCATTGACTTATTAAGCCTATCAACGATCACCCAAATGGAATCAAACCTCTGAGTAGTACAAGGAAAACCAACAACAAAGTCCATAGTAATACCTTCCCACTTTCACTCAGGAATAGGAAGTCACTGCATCAAGCCACCCGGTCTCATGTGCTCGAACTTAACCTACTAACAGTTCAATCACCAAGATACAAACTCTACCACATCCTGCTTTATACCACTCCACCAGTGGAGCTATCTCAAATCTCCCTACATCTTCGCTGCGCCAGGATGAATGGAGTATCTAGAACAAAGTGCCTCACGGAGTATCAACTGTATCAAATCATCAACCCTTGGGACATAAAGTTGGCCATCAAACCTCAGAATACCATCAGAACCTAAAGTAGCCCGGTTGGCCTCACCCCGAACTACCTGATCAAGAAGTTCACACAAACTCTGATCCTTGAACTGTCAACTCTGAATCTGATCAACTAGGGTAGAGCAAACCTTAACACTGGCAAGAACTCTGATGGGATCCGATAAGTCAAGCCTAACCAAATGGTTAGCCAAGGACTGGATATCCAAGGCCAAGGTCGCTCAGAAACTGAAAGTGAAGCTAGGTTGCCCATAATCACCGCCTTCCGACTCATGGCATCCGCTACCATATTTGTCTTGCCCGATTGGTATAAAATAGTGAAATCGTAGTCCTTCAGCAACTCAATCTATCTCCTCTTCCTCAAGTTTAGCTCGCGCTGACTCGTAATGTACTAAAGACTATGATGGTCAGTGAATATCTCGCAATGAACTCCATAAAGATAGTACCTCCAGATCTTGAGCGCAAAAACTATCACCGCCAACTCCAAGTCATGAGTGAGGTAATTGCACTCATGAACCTTCAGTTGTATCGATGTATATTCTATCAATCGACCCTACTCTATCAACACATAACCAACACCGACCCCTGAAGCATCACAATACACGGAGAAACTCTGACCCTCAACCGAAAAAGTCAATAAGGCCTTAAGCCTCTAGAATCTATCCTCGCACTGATCAGACCACTAAAATAGAACATCCTTCCTAGTCAGCATAGTCAAAGGTGCTGCTATAGAAGAAAATCCCTCGACAAACCATCTGTAATACTCGACTAACCCAACAAAGTTGCAAACCTCGGTATGAGTAGTAGGTCTAGGCTAATCACGGACAGCATAAATCTTACCCGGATTAACTCCAATCCCATCCTTAGACACCATGTGCCCTAGGAATGCAACTGACTCTAACCAAAACTCACACTTTGAGAACTTGGCGTAAAGTTGATGATCTCTCAATGTTTGAAGTACAGTCCTTAAGTGCTGCTCATTCTTATCTCTACTCCTAGAGTATACTAGGGTGTCATCAATGAAGACTATCACGAACATATCCAAGTACGGGCTAAGCACCTTGTCCATCAAGTCCATGAAGGCTCCAGGGGCATTAGTCAACCCAAAAGACATCACCAGAAACTCATAGTGGCCGAAACGTATCCTGAATGCTGTCTTAGGGATGTCCTCCACCCTAATCCTCAAATTATGGTAGCTGGACCTCAAATCAATCTTCGAAAACACGGCAGAACCCAGAAGTTGATCAAATAAGTCATCAATCATTGGTATCGGATACTTATTCTTCACTGTCACCTTATTCAACTGCCGATAATCAATACACATCTATATCGACCCATCTTTCTTCTTCATAAAGAGAACAAGATCACCCCAAGGAGACACACTCTGTCTAATGAACCCCTTATCTAACAAATCCAGGAGCTTCTCCTTAAGCTCTTTCAACTCAGCAGGAGCCATATGGTAGAGAGGAATAGAAATGGGTGTGGTGCCTGCCTCTAACTCAATGGTGAAAACAATATCCCTCTCAGGTGTAAGGCCTGGCAGGTCGGTAGGAAACACATCTAGGAAGTCTCTAACCACAGGAACAGACTCAGGAGACGTAGGGTCAGCACTAGCATCTCGGACATATGCTAGATAAGCTAAACACCCACGGGATATCATCTTGCTAGCTCGAAGACAAGAAATGATCCCAGATGGTGCATGGCTAACAGAACCCTTCCACACAATTGGGGATACACCGGGCATGGCTATGGTAACGGTCTTGGCATAGAAATCCAAAACTGCACGGTGAGGGGATAACCAGTCCATGCCCAGTATCATATCAAAATCCAACATATCAAGTATCATCAAGTCATCCCAAGTGTCCAAATCACCAACAGATATCACACAAGAACTCACAATCTGATCCACTACTAAAGAATCTCCTACTAGGGTTGAAACAGAAACATGAATAGACAATGACTCACTAAACAACCCCAAACAAAGCAGAAACTAGGCAGATATATATGAACAAGTGGATCCAGGATCAAACAAAGCATAAGCTAGATGACAGCATACATAAATTGTACTTGTGATCACAGCATTCGAGGCCTCTGCCTTCGGTCTCCCAAGGACAGCATAAAACTAACGATGACCTCCACCTGTCCAACCGCCATCCCTACCACCTTCTCTGCCACGTAGGGCACCACCCCTAGACTGACCACCACCCACTCTAGCTGGAGGCTGAACTGCTCACAGCGGCTCGGCTGGATTAACTATACCATGCTGGGGGCAATCTCTAGCAAAGTGACCAACCACACTACAAGTATAGCAAGCCCCTGACGACCTACTCGGTCGGGATGAACTAGCAGAACCTGAATGGCCACCATGGTCTGATGCCCTAAAATCTGTACCTCTTGATGGCTGACCACTGTGACCTCGCTGGCTGCCCTGACCCTACTCAAACTAAGAACCTGAAGCCTAAAGTGATGCTTGTACCGGTCGGCTAAACTAACCCTGATGCTGCTGCGGCTGATAACCTCGACCCTACTAGCCTGAACCTCTACCACTATGCCTAGAACCACTGTAACCACCCTGATGTAGAGGCCTCTTATCTCTGGCCCCGGTGCCATGATGATGTGAATCCTCAACTATGCAAGAATAGTCTACAATGGCCAGGAATGACTGACCGCTAGCAACCATTATCTCTGCAGGCTCTATCAACTCTCTCTGTAGCCCCCAAACAAATGTACGGACTATGGCGGCCTCAGTAGGCATAATCATGGCTTAAAATAGAGCAAGCTGATGGAACCAGGTCACATACTTTGAGACGGTCATGGTATCCTAAGAAAGTCTAGTGAACTCCTCCCTCCGATGCTCTCAGTCGATCTGTGGCAAGAACTTGGCCATAAAGGCCTCATAAAACTCAGACCAGGTCAATGGAGGTGATGTAGAAGGCCTGCAAGCAACCTGTGGCCTCCACTATAACTTCGCTGGACCCTCCAACTGATATTAAGTGTAGCCAACCCCGTGAGTCTCCAATAAGCCCAAATGGTGCAACATCTCCTCATAGGTAGTGATAAAGTCATGTGGGTCCTAACTTGATGTACCAGCAAATCTTGGCGGTGCCAATCTCAGAAACCTACCCAAGGCCTTCTGCTCCGTCTCTATCATAGTAGGGCGAGGAGCAAGAGGCTAGGACACCGATGGAACTGGAACAACCTACGCATGGGGAGCCACAGTAGCAGGCTGCTCTCCTGAACTCTGAACACCTGGGCTTCCCCCTGAGCGAATGTCTGGGCTGTCTCAGAAGGACGCTCCCCAATCATACCCAATAACTAAAGTAACAAACCCCGAATATCTGAAGACTGAGCTGGGGCTGAAGCTGGCATAGAAACTGATGTTGGAACTGGTATGAGAGCTGGTGGTGCATGGGCTATCCCCGAGCCTATATGTTGCTGCTCTGGAGCTAACTCTGGCTTATAGTCATACTCAGGATCTATACACTCTAGCAGCTCTAGCAGGTGCCGCTGCTCTGTGGCATCCATGACCCCTACCTCTACCCTTGTGACCACCTTGACCCCTAGCTGGAGTCGGAGGTCAGGGACAAGAGGCTCTCCTCCGCTAGAAGATAAATATCTCATACGAACCATCTGCGGAAGTGTGAATGAGAATAAGTGAGATTTCTAGAAACTTTCAAGGATACTACGCATGAAAGAGGAACAAGAACAGTCCATTTTTCTATGATGTCACTATAGCCTCTCGAAGATTGAGTACGCACATCTCCACCCTAATACGCAGGACTCTACTAGATATTGGCTCGTATACCAATGACACCGGTGAACCTAAGGCTCTGATACTAAGCTATCACGACCCAATTTCTCAGTCATGATATCACCTACAACCCTCCAGTAAGCGAACCAATCCCCATAGCCTGGAATGGTTAGTAATGGGCTACCTTCTACCAGTTTAAGTAGAAGATTCGGTAAATAAGTGAAAGCAAGGGTATAACGAGAAGAAAATAGTTAACAAGAGTAATACATATAAAATACGGAAACTAAGCCAAACCCAAAACCTGGTATCAAAGGGTGTAACAGCCGAACTAAATCAGGAGTACAATGGTATAAAAGTCATATATACACAATGTGTCCAAAACTATAAGAGTACAAAATACACCAAGGATAACTGAAGTGAAGCTCTGAATGCCAAGAGCTCACCCTGAGCCTAGATGATCAAAAATTGCACCCCGCATGAGTCTCCAACGCGCTAACGGCGATGGCCCATGCTAGGATCTGTATCAGAAGATGCAGAGGGTAGGGTGAGCACCAAATGTGAAGCACAAGGTACCGAATAGGTATCATAGGCCGACTGGGTGCGTATAAAGTAAAAGAGCAATAGCAGATAGAGTAGAACCAAACAGTCACAAAAATTAATGAAAAGTACATAGGAACTAGCCTAGAAGGAAGACAACAGAAAACAACATATAAGGCTAGCATATAGAATATATATACACACAACAGGCATAGGTGAAATTAAGGATGAAGCAACTGAGATCCTCGCAAAAATAGTATATATATAAATATAAGTTCTAGAAATGGGCAGTATACCGGTAACCTCGAGCGTAAAGAGTGGGAGAGAAGGATAAAGTAGACATCCTCGGTAAACAGAACAATTAACCAGCCAAAACATATCAATCTCAAATGCTAAAATAATATCCTAGCGGAGTCCAACTCCACACTTATAACCGTAATAGAGAACAATTCTGTAATAAGTAACGAGAGTCTACCTATAGTCTCCTGGCCGCATATACAACCGAGGAATGCAATCAAGTAAAAACAAACCGTCCAGCATCCCATACTATCGGAGCGTACAATCAACAAATAGTAAATATGGGTGGAATCCCGAACAATGAATGATATGATGCATGAAAACCTCATGGTGAAATAGAACCTCTGTATGTAACTCCCCCGGTGCCCATCGAGCCCAGAAGGCAGATTCCATGGAAGGACACAACCCGTACACCTCTACTCCACTGTATACCCTTCCCCCTAGCACACGCAGCCTAAAGCCTCAGGCCTGGAGTGTCAAGGTCCATGGAGGTCCCGGACCCCATACTAAAACTCAGAATCAAAATGTGTCCTCCAGAATTGAGTACGGGTTCAAGCCAGTGGCTAAGTCTCAAATATGCATGCCTAGACTCTGTCTAGGACTAAAATAGTGAAAAAGATGTCTCAAAAACCCTTCCAAGGGTGCCCGGGAACAACCGGGTCTAAAACAGTAGTAAAAACATCTCAGATGCTCGACCCGTCTAAGCCTGATATCATTTCAAATCAGTAAGAAAACTCAGCTAACAGTCTGATCCGGTCTAGTCTAGCAATAGTAGTAAATCTCGATAAAACCATATTTTTAACCTTTTTTTACCCCAAGAAGATCCACGTATCAAGTCAAATCATTTCCAAATCCAATTTCATCAAAAATGGGCCCCCGGGGCCATGCAAGGTTTAGAAAATCAGTTTTCGTAGTCCCGAAGCCAAAAATCATAATAAAACATGGAAAACCCTCTTTATATGCATGAAAATGATATGATCAACCCAAAGCTGCCCGACAGCTCACAATCAACCTAACGACCCTGCACAGGATCCGAAGCTGCTCAGTAAGCATAACCAGCCTAGAAGGATATTCCTATGTCCGGGACTCACGGACCTTCCCAATAATCCCACCTTCTATGTTCTAGAGTCAACAAGACCTCACGGGGTCACAAGGGTAATAAATATATCAACTAATAGGAATACTACACACAATGGAGGAAAGAAATAGGATGAATCATGGAAAAGCGGTTAAGGTGTGTGGTACCAACCTAATAACCCAACCCAAGGATGTCAACTAGTACAATTTTACCCGATATATACGAAGTCTAGGGAGTAAAGTCATAACCTACCTGTCGTTCGATAACAAGCTGCGGGAACGATGATATTCGAGGCCGAGCTGCTCCAAGAAGCTCCAAACGAGAATCAAACTATCAAATTCATGAATAAAATGTTAAGACGAGTCTAACGATACCCATATTGCTACAATTGTAGCCGAGTCGATATCCGAGTTAAAAGTGGCCCCACAGCCCAAATCCAATAACGAAAAGAACCACGATGACCCCAACGATTCCAAGAAGGCATGCTCCAAATTGAGAACAATTGTACAAGGAAAGAGCACCAAAACAGCCCGCCCAAGTTGGGGATTATTGAATAGAAATTTTGAAAATAAAAATGGAAATTGGGCAAGAATTACTTACCAAAATGATGGAAAATCATCCCAAGATGGATAAAACTTCACACCCACGAACATGCACAAGCTTAGTGGTCAGAATCTATCACAAAATTCAAGATTTTGATGAGCATCAATGGAGGAATTAAGAGAAAAGCCAAAAAAAGCAAGTTGTGGAAGATGACTTACCAAGAGGCGAAGAACTACGGATAATCGACGAAAAAATAATTGCTCAAGGCTTAGAACATAATTATAGAAAAATGGTGGAGATAATTTTCAGTTTTAGAGTGAGAAACGTTAGGAGAAGGCCTGGAAATAACGTAATGACAGCAATAAATAGTTTCTGTCCGAAGCTGATTTTCTGCACTTTTTAGAAAACTTGACGGGACATTCCGGGCACAATCAGAAACCGATATTCAAAAATCAATAGTGCTAATAGAGTGGAAATGACATTCCAGACTCAAAAGAATTGACGAAACTTCCATACGATGTCATTTCGGATAAAATGTTGACCCAAGTCAACACTAATGAAAAGGAACTCAAAGGCTCAAAATGAGTCTGACTCACCCAAAACCCAAACCAACCATCTTTCTAGCCCAAACTCAACATTCCGGAGCTGTTGGAATCGTCGAATTTTGAATCCAAACTCTAATCATCGAAAGTCACCCGAAGTTACACTTTCAACTCTAAATGGACTGAAAACTAATAAAAGCACACAAAGCCCACACCGGAAGTTCTCACGCCTCAACTAAAGGTTCAACTAGACCAAAATCATCTCTCTAAAGTTAATGGAACTGTCATAATTCAATTCCAAGCACGTTAGATAATAATGTTGATCAAAGTCAACGATATTCTAAGTTTAAGCTTTAAAACAGGCAAATAGCCAAAACGATCAAATGAACGACAAGGGCACCAAACTACCAGTCCCAGCAAGACGTAAATGACTTGGGACCGCTACAGGAAGGCTCTAATAGTATAATGAATGTGTAAACGTGAAGATGACCAGAAGGGTCATCACACGGTAGTAGAAACATTAACACTATTTATTATGTTTTGATTTATTAGAGCATCCATTAAAATTGTGCAGATAATTCTGACTGATTAATTAATATATGATCTAATTTCCTACTTTGGAGTGATAATCTAAGGCTAGCGATATATAATTTTTTATATGATTTAATTAGTTTCGATGATTAACTTTCTAGTTACTTCCCTAAAATATTTATCTAATGTTTCTGCGAGTACCATCTACTTTTAATAATTAAGGTCCTTTAATATCTCTGTTCTTTGCTTTTTATACTTCTTTTGGTATTTCAAATGAAACCATTTTGCCTGATTATAATATTTTATTTCTTCTGTGAATGGATGTGTAAGCATAAAACATGAATATAATATGAGGTATTACGGGGTTTTGTAATACTATCCTGGAACCAATATCTACTTTAGATGTTACTCCTTAATAATTAATTCTTTGTGTAGTATTTTTTGGTTGTCTTTGTTAACTTTCTTTTATCTTATTCCTTTAGGTTTGAGAATACAGGCTTGCCAATGTCTAGACCGTGATTAAATGGCTACCCAACTTATGGAATAAAACTAAGAAAGTGGATGACGAGTAACAACAAAGACTACACAATAAAATTATTATTTCAAGAGCAACATAATTTTGACTGGCTCTAGGATAGTATAAAGATTTAGCTACTCATACTCATATCTCTCCTGGCCAACCGTGGCTCTGATATCATAGAATGGATCATAGATATAATATTAAAATATTATTATATAATTTGAAAATATTAACAAAGAACAGTAGCAAAACAACAGTAGGAAAATTAAATAAACAAAAGAATAGTAAGAAAATTAAACAAAAGGTGCAAACAAGATACGACAAAAGTTTTTATTTCGAAAATAAATTAAAACAACAGTAGGGAAAGTACTTACAAATTATGTTTATTGAGTAAAAGGAAAAGTTTAGTACAGAGGGAGATAAGGTGGGCAATATGGAAGTGATTTCCTAAATTTCCAAATGCCCTCCTTCATACAAAGCAAAGGTCTTAAATAGACCTGAAACTGCTGACTCAACCTAATACTAATACTATTTATCTAACATGTGTCTACACGTGTGTAATTACCCTCCAGGTCATTTTCCATTTTCCATGCTTTTTCTGCATTTTGAGCTTTCTCTCAGTGGCTACAGGACATTTATGACTTGCTAGGACTGACGGTCCGATGCCCGGACTATCCGTTAGGTCGTTATGACCACTTCCCTATTTTAGCACTTAAGGTTGGTAAATCTTTGACTTTGGTCACCTTTCTTGGAAAACGTGCTCAAAATTGAATTCCATCAGTTCCATTGGCTCTGGAACATGGATTTTGGTCTAGTGGGACCATTGGTTTGGGTCCGAGTGCTTTCGGTTTGATTTTGTGTGGCTTTGTGTATTTTGAAGTCAATTTGGCTGGTAGGGTTGACTTTGGTCAACATTCGGAGAAGACGGTCTCGGATGGATATTTTGTTAGCGCCATTAGCTCCGAAATGTTGAATTTGGGCTACGCGGACCTTTGGTTTGGGTCCCGAGGCTTCCAGACTTATTTTTGGGTTTTGAGTTTCGAGTTAGTTTTGGGCGTGGGCCCACTTTTCATTAAAATGATCCCCGTTGGGAGTTTCATTTATTCCATTGAGTCAAGAATGCCATTTCTGGTAGGGTAGCAAGGTTGGTTTGTGTTCATGGGGTTCTTGATGAATCCCGAGGGTCTGTTAGAAGATTTTTTGACTTGGTATTTTGTTGGTTGCTGCATTAAGTTGCAGACAACTTTGCTCTTCGAGATTGCAGGGACCCAATCGCATTCACGTTGTTCTAGTTTCTTGACCATCGCATTCGCGAAGGGTTCCTTCACATTCGCGATGTAGCTGGCTGGGACCCAGCTTGGCTTCCTCTTCGCAAATGCGTCCTGGACCATCGCGAACATAATGGTTGGGCTAGCTGTTCTCCGCGAATGTGAGGGTCCTATCGTGATCGCTATGAAAGACCCCTAGCAGTTATATTAAGTCCCAACTTTGTTTTCTCCTTCAAAATCTTATAAAACTCCATTGTTAATGTCCAAGATCCCAATTTCCAGCTCCCTTGCTCAGTATATTTCACCCAGTAAGTTCCCTCGTCACCCCTCTCCTAATTTTGTGTTAATTCTCGTAATTCTTCTGCTAAATTTCCTTGTTCCTAAATCCTTAGAGTTGGGGAAATCTTGTGGAATCAGGTTTTTGGGGACTACATGCTCCTAAATTTGTGCAACTCACCTCCGTGACGTGTTTCTCTTGTTGAGGTAGGTCCCCGCCCTTAAATTTTGAGCTTTCCGTTTACATCCCGTGAATTAGTAGCACTTAGATGCTATTTTGGGCCCCGAAACGAACCTCATTAACGCCCAAACTTTGGTCATGGGTTCCTTGACCCACTGCGAGCATAATTGTGAATTTTGTTATTTGTTTCGTCAAGCAAGCCCCAAGGGTCATTTTTCCGACCTGATTTTTGTCTTGATTTTCCTTATAGTAATATGGGTGTCATTATTCTTGTCTTGACACCTAGTTTATGCTCTTGATAGCATGGCTGCTTTCTGAGGCTTTTCAAAAGAAGAAAGCACACGAGTGACGATTTGTGCTTGTAGTTCAGCCTGAGGTAGGTTACGGTTCACCCTTTTTAGACTGAGTTAGTTAGATAATGTATATATGTATGTTACTAGAACGCCAGGTTTGATTTTAGATTGACTTTAAGCTTGAATCCTATATATCATGTTAATTGGCCATTTCAGATCATTAGCCTAGCACTGTATGTTATCCTTAGCGTAGGAGCTTTCTTCTTCTTTGTGACTTGTATAGAATCCTTAGCATGTTTTTAGGTTGCTTTAGAGGTAGAATATAGTTTTTCCGTGATTTTTGCTTTTATTTCTACTTTACCGCTTTATTCTATTATTATGTGTAACTGTGGGCCCGAGGTCATGGCTAGGATTTGGGCAGAGTTCCAGGTTAGTTCTGTTGGTTTGGATGGTATTCTTGCCCTGTTTGATCTGATGGAGTGGTTTTTCCCTCTGTTGTAAACATTCATACTTATATCGCATGGCATATCATTGGTACATCATGGATGGTTTTTCAAAGGTTTTTGGTTTGAAACGGGACTTTACTACGGCTGTGGAGATTTTTGGACTTGAATAAAAATTACTTTGAATATTACTATGGGATTTTGGAAAGAAAAGGAGAACTATTATTTTATTCTTATATTTATAGTCCGATGCGGTATTTCGGACCCTCGATGCATTATTCTGGGTATTTTACTATTTCACATATATATATGCATAGTCCGATGCGGTATTCAGGGCGCCTGATGCGGTATTCTGGGCGCCTGATGCGGTATTTCGGGTTAATATTATATTGCATTCATATATGCATCATCGTGCATCGCATTACATTTGCTTTGGCATGTGCATTGACTCTGGTTTGGCTTGGTGTTGTTTCCCTTTCTCTTTTTGTTTATTGGCATGTCTCCGGCTTTATAACTAGATTTAGGTGGAACCCTGTATAGTTAGTTGCTTTCCTGTAATCTACTTATATATCTATTATCTTTCTGTGCTCAGTCGGCCTATGATGCCTACTGAGTATCCGTTGTCTTGGTACTCATACTACACTCTGCATCTCTTTTTCTGATGCAACACCTAGTACGAGCCACTCTCGCTGATATCCTGTCTTTCGAGGCCTGTTGTTGTTCAGATAGCAGTGAGCTCCCAGCACTTTAGAGACTTTACATGATTTCCATCTTGTACATTTTGTCTATATTTTGTATTTTGGATAGACAGTACCTGTTGTATAGCTACTCCTTACTTTAGTCGCTCTTGTACTAGTGACACCAGGTCCGGGTTGGTTCTCTAGTCTGTTTTGTCTCGTTGGTCTCTTTAGGGCCTTCTTTTGTATATTTTGTATGATGGTATGTATATATGCTATTGGCCCTATCTTTTCGTCATATCTTCTGCTTTCTTTAGTTTAGTTATTATTTATTATCTTCCGCATGGTTGGGTTAGGCTTGTCTACTTGGGGTTTTATGTAAACGCCATTATGGCCCATTTTTAGGTTGTGATAGAGTTATATCAGAGCTTTACGTTCACCGGTCTTGCCAGTACAAGAGCAAAGTGTCTAGTAGAGTCTCATGGATCAATACGATGACGTATGTATCCAATCTATGAGAGACTATAAGAAATTCCCTAGGAAAGACTTCATTTTGTTTGAGTCCTTATCGTGCGTACTTGGTTTGGTCAACTTCTAAGTATCTTTGTCTCACTCTTTCTCAGATGGTTCGGATGAGGTCTGCAGTGGGTGAGAATGAGGCCTCTGCGCCTGCAATTAGAGCCCTAGTTAGGGGACAGGGTAGAGGTCGACCCAGAGGTAGAGGTAGGGCATGGGCTGCAGCATCAGCTCGAGCCCGGGATAGATTACCGTCACCAGAGACTGAGTTTAGTGCGGATGAGGTTCAGTATGATCTGGAGCATATGGGGCCAGCCCAGCATCCGGTAGGTTTGTAGCTACTCTAGTATTGCAGGACACCCTGGTTTGATTTTTGGGGTTTCTTGAGGGTATGACTCCACCAGCTGCTTTGCCGAGCACTTTGATTGGTTCTCAGGATCGAGGTGAGGCTCTGACTTTAGCTCAGGCGGCAACACAATGTTCAGGAGCGCAGCTTGTTGCTGCGGCTCCCAGATTTGAGGTACTACCG
Organism: Jaltomata sinuosa; assembly: GCA_003996215.1. Classification (NCBI taxonomy): domain Eukaryota; kingdom Viridiplantae; phylum Streptophyta; class Magnoliopsida; order Solanales; family Solanaceae; genus Jaltomata; species Jaltomata sinuosa. The sequence continues at coordinate 53,324 of QJPP01003879.1, read as the reverse complement.
ATCCTTGCAGTTGCTCCCCCTCTTCCAGCCATGCCAGTTATGTCTTCTGAGGAGCAGAAGATGCTTGGTAGGTTCTTGAGATTGGGTCCTTTAAGGTTTTCAGGTGCTTCTAGGGAGTTTGTGCACGAGTTTCTAAATAGCTACCAGGAGGGGTTACATAATTTGGGGTTAGTTGAGTTCACGGAGCCGATTACACCGTGTTTCAGCTAGATGGTTTAGCGACATAGTGGTGGAGGTTATATGTTGCTTGTAGACCAGCCGGGTAACCTCCGCTTACTTGGAGTCAGTTCTCAGCAGCCTTTCTGGAGAAGTATGTACCGCATAGTATGAGGGAGCATCTGAAAGATCTGTTTGCTAGGTTGGAGCAGGGCTCCATGACTGTGTCTAAGTACAAGGTTTGGTTACATCAGTTGTCCAGGCATGTCACTATGATTCTGCCCACCGAGCATGAGAGTGTATGCCAGTTTGTTTGGGGTTTGACCTTGCACCTCCACTTGGCCACAAAGGGTATGGTAGCATCGGGTCAGTCCTTTCTGGATATAGTTGATCATGGCCGTACTATTAAGGGTATAGTTCATGAGGCCCTAGGGGGCAGCGATAAGAGGCCCAGCCATCAAGGTAGTTTCAGTGGTTCACAGGGCCATGGTAGGGGCTACTATGGTAGAGGTCAGCACCAGCAGCGTTTCCAGCTGAGCTGGCCTATTCAGGCAGTATTACAGACTACTAAAGGTCAGAGTAACTAGAGTCACATTCCTGCTCCCCAAGGTGGTCATTCAGGGTCTACAGGTCGTGGTGGTCATTTTGATTCGGCCGGGACTTCACAGTGGAGTACTTATGGTCGGGGTTGTTATGAGTGTGATAAGATAGGCCACTTTGCTAGAGAGTGCCCGTCGGTACAGTATCCTAGGCAACATGATCCATTGGTTCAGGCCCCTAGGGCTCCAACACCTCCAGCTAGAGACAGTTCACAGGGTAGTAGGGGTGGTTCCCAGGGTACTAAAGGTGTCCCTCAGTTCGGTAGGTCAGGTGATCGTGGAAGTCAGGGCCACATATATGCAGTTTTCGGCCAAACAGATTTTGAGGCTTCACATGTTGTGATCACAAGTACGATCTCCATTTGTCATTAGTCTACTTCTGCTTTGTTTGATCCGGGGTCTACATTCTCATATGTATCTTCTTATTATGCTACTCGTCTGCAGTCTGCTTGTGAGTCCTTGCATGTGCCCTTGTGTGTATCTACCCAGTAAGTGATTCTTTAGTAGTAGATCAGGTGTATTGGGATTGTATGGTGACTATCTTTGTGTATGACACATGGGTAGACTTGGTTGTCCTTGATATGGTTGATTTTGATGTGATCTTGGGAATGGATTGGTTGTCTCCTTATCATGCGGTCTTGGATGTTTTGCCAAAACTGTTACTCTTTGGATGCCTGGTATCCCTCCTATCATATGTAAGGGAGCCGATAGCCACATGCCGAGGGGAGTGATATCCTTTCTGAGAGCCCAACGACAGGTTGGGAAGGGGTGTTTAGCTTATCTTGCCTACGTCTATGATATTAGTGCCACCACATCTCCCCTTGAGCCTGTTCCTGTGGTTTATGAGTATTCAGATGTATTTCCTTCTGATCTTTTGGGTCTTCCTCCTGATCATGACATTGATTTTGGTATCGATGTCGAGTCGGGCACCAAGCCCATTTCCATCCCACCATATAGGATGGCACCTGCTGAGTTGAGGGAGCTTAAGGATCAGCTCCAGGATCTGTTGAGTAGGGGGTTCATCAGGTCTAGTATGTCTCTGTGGGGTGCTCTGGTTCTATTTGTGAAGAAGAAGGACAGGTCTATGTGTATATGTATCGACTACAGGTAGTTGAATAAGGTGACAGTTAAGAACAGATATCAATGCCGCGTATTGATGACTTGTTTGACCAGCTACAGGGTACAGTAGTGTTCTCTCAGATAGATTTGAGGTTCGGTTATCACCAGTTTAGGATTAGGGCTGAAGACATCCCAAAGACTTGCATTTAGGACTCGATACGGGCATTATGAGTTCTTAGTCATGTCTTTTGGGTTGACTAATGCCCCAACAGCATTTATGGAGTTGATGAATCGTGTATTCAGTGCTTACAAGGATTCGTTTGTGATTGTGTTCATCGATGACATTTTGATTTATTCGAGAAGTAAGGAGGAGCATGGGCAGCATCTTAGAGTTGTACTTCAGGCTTTGCGAGACCACCAGTTGTATTCCAAATTCACTAAGTGTGAGTTTTGGCTTGAGTCTGTGGCATTTTTGTGGCACGTGGTGTCCAAAGATGGGATTATGATAGATCCGGCGAAGATTGCAGCAGTTCTTGATTGGGCTATGCCTACCACTCCTATCGAGGTTCGCACTTTTATCGAGTTGGAAGGTTATTACAGACGGTTTGTGGAGGTATTTTCTTCGATAGCAGCTTTACTGACCAGATTGACTCAGAAGAATGTTCCCTTCCAGTGGTCAGATGAGTGTGAGGCAAGCTTTCTGAATCTAAAGACCTTGTTGACTTCAGATCCGATTCTTACTCTTCCGGTCGAGGGTCAGGGTTTCACCGTATATTGTGATGCGTTAGGTGTTGGTTTGGGTTGTGTGTTGATGCAGCAGGGTTGGGTTTTTTCCTTATGCTTCCAGAAATTTAAAGGTTCACGAGAGGAACTACCCTACACATGACTTGGAGTTAGCAGTGGTAGTGTTCGCGCTGAAGATGTTGAGGCATTATCTTTATGGAGTGCATTGTGAGATCTTTACTGACCATCAAAGTCTTCAGTATATTTTCAGCCAGAAGGATCTAAATTTGAGGTAGCGTCGATGGTTGGAGTTACTGAAGGACTATGGCATCTCTATTCTCTATCATCCGGGCAAGGAAAATATGGTAGCGGATGCCTTGAGATGAAAGGCGGTGAGTATGGGTAGCTTGTCTTTCTTTGCTACAGAGGAGCAACCTTTAGCTTGGGATATCCATTCCTTGGCTAATAGGTTGGTTCGACTTGACATTTCTGAGCCAGGCTGTATTCTTGCTTGTGTTGAGGCTAGGCCTTCCTTGTTGGAGCAGATTCGGGCACAGTAGTTGGATGATGTGAGATTAAGGATCATTCGTGACAAGGTGTTAAGTGGTGAGGCTAGGAAGGTGACTTTAGATTCATAGGGTGATCTGAGGATCGAGGGTCATATTTGCATTCCTAGAGTAGGTGACTTGGTCAGATTGATACTGGAAAAGGCTCATTGTTCTAGATACTCCATTCATCCTGAAGCAACTAAGATGTATCGTGACTTGAGGCGGCACTATTGGTGGTGTGGGATTAAGAGGGATATTTCGGCTTTCATATCTAGGTGCTTGAACTATCAGCAGGTGAAGTTCGAGCACCAGAGGCCAGGTGGTTTATCACAGCAGCTACCTATTCTGGAGTGGAAGTGAGAGCGTATATCCATAGACTTTTTGTCAGATTTCCACGTACTTTGTGGAGATTTGATGCTATTTGGGTTATCGTTAATAGGTTCACAAAGTCTGCTCACTTCCTGCTGGTTCAAACTTCCTACAGTTCCGAGAGGTTGGCCCAGATCTATATTCGAGAGATTGTCCATTTATATGGGGTGCCAATTTTTATCATTTTCGACCGAGGTACTCAGTTCACTTCGCACTTCTGGTGGTCTATTCAGAGAGAGTTGGGTACTAGAGTTGAGCTTAGCACTGCTTTTCATCCACTGATAGACGGCCAATAAAAGCATATTATTTAGGTTCCGGAGGATATGTTGTGAGCCTGCGTTATTGATTTTGGGGTTCAGTGGGACCAGTGTTTAGCCTTGGTAGAGTTTGCATATAATAATAGTTACTATTCCAATATCCAGATGGCTCTGTTCGAGGCTTTGTATGGTAGGCGGTGCAGATCTCCGGTGGGTTGGTTTGATGCTTTCGAGGTTAGGTTGTGGGCTAGTGATTTTCTTCGTAATTCTAAGGATAGAGTTCAGATTATTCAGGAGAGGCTTCATACTACCCAGAGTAGGCAGAAGAGTTATGCTGAACGGAGAGTTAAAGATCTCGAGTTTATGGTTGGTGACAGTGTGTTCCTTCGGGTGTCGCCCATGAAGGGCGTGATGAGGTTTGGGAGGAAGGGTAAGCTCAGTCCGAGGTTCATTAGGCCATTCGAGATCCTTCGTCGTATTGTAGAGGTTGCTTATGAGTCAGCCTTGCCTCCTACTCTTTCTAGTGTTCATCCAATATTCCATGTTTCTATGTTGTGGCGGTATATTCTGGATGAGTCTCATGTACATCAGTTGGAGTCAGTTCAGTTGGATGAGTCTTTAGCCTTTGAGGAGGAGCCTGTTGTTATTTTGGATAGGCAGGTTAGGAAGTTGAGGTCCAAGGAGATTCCATCAATTAAGTTTCATTGGCAGTATTATCCTGTCGAGGAGGCTCTTTGGGAGATCGAGACCGACATACGGACCCATTATCCTCATCTTTTTGAGTCTGCAGGTACTATTCACTTTCTAACTTTCGCGGATGAAAGTTCTTTTAGTAGTGGATGTTGTAATGACCCTCCAGGTCATTTTCCATTTTTCATGCTTTTTTTGCGTTTCAAGCTTTCCCTCAGCAGCTACAGGTCATTTATAACTTGTCGGGACTGACGGTCCGGTGCTCGGGCTATCCGTTAGGTAATTATGACCACTTCCTTGTTTTAGCACTTAAGGTTGGTAAATCTTTGACTTTGGTCAACTTTCTTGGCAAACGCACTCATAATCGAATTCTGATAATTCTGTTGGCTCCGGAATGAGGATTTTGGTCTAGTGGGACCATTGGTTTGGGTCTGAGTACTTTTGGTTTGATTTTGTGTGGCTTTGTGTGTTTTGAAGTTAGTTTGACTGGTAGGGTTGACTTTGGTAAACATTCGGAGAAGACGGCCTCGGATGGAAATTCTATCAGTGTCGTTAGCTCCGAAATGTCAACTTTAGGCTAGGGGGACCTTTGGTTCAGGTCCCAAGGCATTCAGACTTGTTTTTGGATTTTTAGTGTCGAGTTGGTTTTAGGTGTGGGGCCCACTTTTCATTAAAACGATCCTTGTCGGCAGTTTTGTCAATTCCATTGAGTCTGGAATCCCTATTCTGGTAGGGTAGCATGGTTGGTTTGTGTTCACGGGGTTTTGTATGAATCTCGAGGGTCCATCAGAAGATTTTTGGACTTGGTATTTAGCTGGTTGTTGCATTAAGTTGCAGACAACTTTGCTCTTCGCAATTGCGGTGACCCCATCGCGTTCGCGATGTTCTAGTTTCTTGTCCATCGCATTCACAAAGGGTTTCTTCACGTTCGCGATGTAGCTGGCTGGGACCTGACTTGGCTTCCTCTTTGCGAATGCGGCCTGGACCATCGCGAACGCGATGGTTGGGCCAGCTGTTCTTCCCGAACGTGGAGGTCCTATCATGATCGTGATGAAGGACCCCTGGCAGTTATATTAAGTCCCAACTTCATTTTCTCCTTCAAAATCTGATAAAACTCCATTGTTAAGCTCCAAGCTCCCAATTTCCAGCTCCCTTGCTCAGTATCTTTCACTCGGTAAGTTCCCTCGTCACCCCTCTCCTATTTCCGTGTAAATTCTCATAATTCTTCCACTAAATTTCCTTGTTGCTAAATCCTTAGAGTTGGGGAAATCTTGTGGAATCTGGTTTTTGGGGACTGCATGCTCCTAAATTTGTGCAACTCACCTCCGTGACATGTTTCTCTTGTTTAGGTAGGTCCCCACCTTTAAATTCCGAGCTTTCTATTTTAATCATGTGAATTAGTAGCACTTCAGAGCTATTTTGGTCCACGAATTGAACCTTGTTCGTGCCCAAACTTTGGGCATGGGTTCCTTGACCCACCGCGATCATAATTGTGAATTTTGTTTTCTCTTTCGTCACGCAGGTCCTGAGGGTCATTTTTCCGACCCTATTTTCTATATAGCAATATAGGTGTCATTATTCTCGTCTTGACACCTAGTTTATGCTTTTGATAGCGTGGCATCTTTCTGAGGCTATTCGGAAGGGAAAGTCACACTAGTGATGGTTCATGATTGCAATTGGCTCGAGGTAGGTTACGGTTTACGCTTTTTAGACTGAGTTAGTTAGATAATGTATATATGTATGTTACTGGAATGCTAGATTGGATTTTAGATAGACTTTAGGCTTGAATCCTATATATCATGTTAATTGGCCATTTTGGATCTTTAGCCTAGCACTGTATGTTACCCTTAGCCTAGGAGCTTGCTTCTTCTGTGTGACTAGTATAGAATTCTTAGCATGTTTTTAGGTTTTTTTAGAGGTAGAATAGAGTTTTTCCGTGATTGTCGCTTTTATGTTTGCTTTACCGCTTTATTCTATCATTGTGTGTAACTGTGGGATCGAGTCCATGGCTAGGATTTGGGTAGAGTTCCAGGTTAGTTGTCTTGGTTTGGAGGGTATTCTTGCCCTATTTGATCTGATGGCGTGGTTTTTCCCTGTGTTGTGAACATTCGTACTCATATCGCATGGCATATCATTGGTACATCATGGATGGTTTATCAAAGGTTTATGGTTTGAAACGAGACTTTACTAAGGTTGTGGAGATTTTTGGACTTAAATAAAAATTACTTTGAATATTACTATGGGATTTTGAAAAGAAAAGGAGAACTATTATTTTATTCTTATATTTATAGTCTGATGCGGTATTTCGGACCCTCGATGTATTATTCTGGGTATTTTACTATTTCATATATATATATGCATAGTCCGATGCGGTATTATGGGCGCCTGATGCGGTATTCCGGGTTTATATTATATTGCATTCATATATGCATCATCGTGCATCGCATTACATTTGCTTTGGCATGTGCATTGACTCTGGTTTTGCTTGGTGTTGTTTCCCTTTCTCTTTTTGTTTATTGGCATGTCTCCGGCTTTATAACTAGATTTAGGTGGAACCCTATATAGTTAGTTGCTTTCCTGTAATCTACTAATATATGTATTATATTTCTGCGCTCGGTCGGCCTATGATGCCTGCTGAGTACCTGTTGTCTTGGTACTCATACTACACTCTGCATCTCTTTTTCTGATGCAGCACCTAGTACGAGCCACCCTCGCTGATCTCCTATCGTTCGAGGCCCATTGTTGTTCGGATCGCGGTGAGCTCTCGGCGCATTGGAGACTTTACATGATTTCCATCTTGTACATTTTGTCTATATTTTGTATTTTCGATAGACAGTACTTGTTGTATAGCTACTCCTTACTTTAGTCGCTCTTGTACTAGTGACACTACGTCCGAGTTGGTTCTCGAGTCTATTTTGTCTCGTTTGTCACTTTAGGGCCTTCTTTTGTATATTTTATACGATGGTATGTATATATGCTATTGGCCCTATATTTTTGTCATATGTTCCGCTTTCTTTAGTTTAGTTATTATTTATTGTCTTCCGCATGGTTGGGTTAGGCTTGTCTACTTGGGGGGTTATGTAGACGCCATCATGGCCCGATTTTGGGTCGTGACAACTTGGCAAACTTAATATACATGGATATAAAACTGCTGACTCAATTTACTTCTAACTCTATTTATCTAACACGTGTCTACACGTGGCTGACTTAATTTTTACGCGGATACAAAAGATCATATTTATCTTGTTGGAAGTTTCTCCCTTGAAAATTGAGCTTTGGCATTTGATGTTGCTGTCTCCTTACTCCTTTTGTTGCTGATTTTTGTGTAATTTATTGTACTTCTTATCTTCTTGCTGATTTTTGTGCCATTGAATGTTGATGTCTTTTTACTTCTTCTCTTTTTTGTTCTTTTGATTCTTTCCATAGCCATTTGTCCTTTTGTGCAGATTTTACTCCCTTTTGACTTGTAGTAACTCTTCATTCTGTTGAAAGGGCATACTGGCTCTTTTCTTCAGTTGAGGAGATAAGATTGAGCTAGCCCTTGCGGATCTATCATATCTCCATTGGTGGGCTCGCTAGTGTGCGAGGATGCAGTATCTAATAACTCCACTATTTGTTTTGGTTCGGTGTTGTTGTTCAGACTTGATAAAGCTTCTTCGAGCCTCCTTTTTAATTCCTCTTTAGATAGCTAGGATTCTGTTGATGAAAAAGTTGATGCTCTTGTATTATCTCGGACTGCTGGTGTCCAACCTTTGATTCTGATGGTCTTACTCAAATATTTGATCCTTTCAAATTCATGAATGTCGAAAGATAAGTACATAATATAGGAGATTCTTTTAGAAATAAAAAATTTAGACAATTTTATATTCTCTGGTAGGTTGGAAATATTCTTTTCTACCTGGAATTTCTCAAACTGCGTCTAAAAATGTGTTGACAATACATGTTGATTTCCTCTGAATTGGCTCCACCAGTTGTAAAACCATCTGTGAATTACTGCACTTTTCATCTCCTCCAAATATTTAACAAAGCAGGAGTGAGTATTGGGCCTAACATACATGAAATTGTACCAGGCCGCCTTATAATCATACCAATTATATGTATGGGGTCGATGAACTTCTGATAGGGGAATGGGGGTATGTAGATGATCCTTGAACCATTCAAAAGGGCTTAAAATTCTTTTAATTGTGAACTTTGAGAATTGAATACTATCTGGATTATTAGGATATTCTAATTTGTGCTTGATTTCCACTGAATCAATATCTGTTAAACTGAACTCATACTATATTCGGGTTTTGAGGGGATCCTCTGTCTCCATATAATTCTGATTTGTATAGCAAGGTTTTAACAGGTCTAGTACCCTGAAGCTTTCGTATCTTTTATCAACTGCCTGAGTGTATGTCTCCAGTGGTTTCATTTTATAACTATCCATGGTTTGGATAGTTATACATGTATTTCCTGTTGAGGATGAATCCTCCCTCAAAACTGTTTTAAGATGTTGTAATTTTGTTAAACTGGTTATAGGTTCTTTTAATAGTGAAGGAATGATAGCTTTAGGCAGTTGGTGAAATTCTGCCAGAACTAAATATCTATTTTCTAGTTTTGGTTTATCCTCTTCTTTAAAAGGTCTTTTCATTTTTTTTTCAGGTTTGAAGGTTGGGAATGGGGGGCTCAGAGGTCTGATTCCTGGGGTTCCTGGTCTCATAATTTCCCTGTAAAAATTCTCTTGTTAAAAAAATGGGGAGAGAATTATTTTCCCCTGTTATGAATTATGTTTGAAAATCAAAACTAGATAATAAAGCTTGCCATCTAGCAAATATTTGTTTAGAAACTAAATTTTTAACATCCTTTTGTAAGACATCTTTTGCTGCTTTGCAGTGTACTCTTAACAAAAATTCTTTGTTGATTAAATCATCTTGAAATTTGGTTATACATAGTACTATAGCCAAAATTTCCTTTTTAATGGTACTATAATTTTTTTGAGCATTATTCCATAAATATGAAGTGAATCTTACTAATTGTTCGGGAGTTTCTAGAGAAACTCTTTGTTTAAGGATGCCTCCATATCCTACGTCTGAGGCATCAGTTTCTACAATCATGAATGCCTCTGGATGTGGTATTCCTAGACACGGAAGTTTCTGAACTATTGATTTGACTTTTTGGACTGTCTTAGTCTGTTCTAATCCCCATGGGACTGGATCTTTCTTGATAAAGGGGCTTGCAAATCTATCTAATATTTGGAATAAAATTCGCAACATAGTTAAGACTTCCTAGAAATCTTTGGAGTTGCGTTTTATCAATTAATTCATCTGGAAATTTTGATGAGAACTCTATGGCTCTACAAATAGGTTTATAGGTTTCTTGATATAAGTCATGACCAAGAAATCTAATAGAGGTTTGAAATAACTTAATCTTTTTAGCACTTACTACTAATCTATTTTGTTTAAGAATTTTTAAAAAGGTTTGAAGATGTTTAAAGTGTTGATCAATATCTTCTGAATATATTAAAATATCATCTATATAAACTATACAAATATGACTATATCTATTAAATATATTTTTCATAATATGTTGAAATTCAGATGGTGCATTCTTTAATCCCAATGGCATTACATTCAACTCATATTGTCCAAAAGATACATTAAAAGTTATTTTATATTTATCTTTTTCGGCTATTTGTATCTGCCAAAATCCAGATTTCATATCGAATTTACTATAAATATTAGCTTTATAGGTTCTTTTAAGAAGATCTCTTTTATTGGTTATCGGGTATGTAATCCATTTTAAAACCTTATTAAGGAGCTTATAATTTATGACCAGACCAGTCTTGGGGATCCTCTTTCCTTTTCTGCGCTATTGTTGACATAAAATGCTGATCAACTCCATGGTGACTTGGAAAATCTAATATTTTTTTATCAAGTAAATCATTGATTTCCTTTGTACAATATTTCATTAACTCGTGGTTCATTTGGATAGGTCTTGCCTTGGTGGGGATTACTCTTTCGTCAAATTCCTCAATATATGGCAATTCAACAATATATTTTTTTCTTTCCCAAAAGGCATTAGGAAAGTTCGAACAAACTTCTTGTTCGATGACATCTTGGAGGCTTTTAACTTTGGCTTCTCCTTCCGGGGTTTTTTAAGATGATTCAATCCTCTTAATTTTTATTTCATCCTTTAAATAGTTTATTTGTTATGAAAGTAAATTTATTCTAAAGATAGTTTTATCCTTTACTAAGTCACTTTCTTCTTTTGACATACTATTTAGATAAGGGAAAATAATTTATTTTCCTAACGCTGTGGTGTGGATTCCATCTAACGTGTTGACATATGATTTTATTTGAGTTATAAAAGGGATACCTAGTATTATTTCTTCATTTATAACCTTGGTTATTACAAAGTCATTAATAAAACAAATTGCATTATTGCATATGTGTGCTCTGTGGAGTTTATAATTTATCTTGAGTCTTTCTCCTGTTGCAGAGAATAATCGGATAGTACTTTTTTTGAGGTATTCAGTAGGAATTATTCCTACAATTATGCAATTTTGATCTGTGCATGTATCTAATAATGCAATTTTATGAATAGTATAATTTTTCTTTATGACTAATGTAATAGGTATGTGGTAACTTTGGGCTTTAACTATTGCATTTGTTTTAATTCCTGATTTGGTTTCTAAAGTTCCTTCTAGCGACTCTATTTCTTCTTCCTCGTCTTTTCCTAATTTTGAGGTTTCTCTAGGCTCGTATGACGCTGATTCCTGTTTAGGATTCAAATCTTTTACAATTTCATCGGTAAGTGATTTTGTTTCTAGATTGTCAAGTCTTTGCTTAACCTCCTTGACTTCCCTTTTTATGTGAAATAATTCAGTCTGAAGAACATGTAGTGTTGTGTCAGACCTTTGTTCTTTAAATTTATTTAATACATTTTTCATATTAAAGGGTTCAATAGTTTCTTTTTCTGGTTGTTGATTATGAACTATATTTTTAATTCTATTAAATAATTTCTTTTAAGATCATGATCATCATTATGGTCAATCATCTCAAAAAAATCTCCTTGTTACTATTAGTAATGACATTTATAGAGCGGCTATCACAAGTGCAAATTGCGCTGCTGCATCCACAGTGATTACTCGACTAACTGTTGTCTGAACTATATGCAATATTAAGCTGATCTACGTCACTAAGGCTCTCCTCAGAGGAGGAAGAAATATTTTTATTTTCCTCAAGAATAGAATATAATTTATTCTTTACTTCTTGTTCAAGTTCTAACATATTTATTTTATGTGATGACCCTTTTGGTCATCTTCGCATTTACATATTCATAATACTGTTAGAGCCTTTCTTTAGTGGCCCCAAGTCATTTATGGCTTGATGGGACTGGTAGTTTGATGCCCTGGTCATTCGTTTGGTCGTTTTGGCCATTTGCCTGTTTTAGAGCTTAAACTTAGAATATCATTGACTTTGGTCAACATTCTTAGCTAACGTGCTCAGAACTAAATTCTGACAGTTCTGTTAGCTCCGGAGCGATGAGTTTGGTCTAGTTGGACCTTTAGTTGGGGCCTGAGAATGTCTGGTGTGGGGTTTGTGTTGTTTTCTCAGTTTTCAGGCCATTTGGAGCTGGAAGTGTACCTTCGGGTGACATTCAATGATCGGAGTGTTGGATTCGAAATTTGATGATTCCATTAGCTCAAAAATATTGAGTTTGGGCTAGGAAGATAGTTGTTTTGGGTTCTGGGTGAGTCGGACTCATTTTGAGCCTTTGAATTCCTTTTCGTAAGTATTGACTTGGGTCAACATTTCTCAAAAATGACCTCGTATGGATGTTTCGTCGATTTCGTTGAGTTTGTAATGTCGTTTCCACTCTATTAGCACCATTGGTGTTTGAATATCTATTTCCGATTGTGCCTGAAATACCCCGTCGAGTTTTCTAAAATGTGAAGAAAATCAGCTGCGGGCAGCAGCTATTTATTGCTGTCATTTCATTTTTTCCAGCCCTTTTCCTCACTTTCCTCACTCTAAAACTCAAAATTCTATCCACCTATTTTCTCCAATTCAGTTCTAAACCTTGGGGAATTATTTGTTCGTCGATTATCAGTAGTCCTTCGCCTCTTGGTAAGTCATCATTCCCAACTTGCCCTCTACGATTTTTCTCTTAATTCCTCCATCGATGCTCATCCAAAGCTTGGATTTTGTGATAGATTCTGCCCCCTAAGCTTGTGCATTTTCGTCGGTGTGAAGTTTTATCCGTGTTGGGCTTATTTTCCATCGTTTTGGTCAGTAATTCTTGTCCAATTTCCATTTTTATTTTTGAAATTTCCATTCTTTAATCCCCAACCTGGGCGGGCTGTTTTGGTGCCCTTCCCTTGTCCAATTGTGCTAAAATTTGGAGCATGCCTTCAGGGCATCGTTGGGGTCATCGTGGTTCTTTTCATTTTTGGTTTCGAGTTATGGGCCCTGCAGGCTCGCTTTTGACCCGGATATCGACCCGACTACAATTGTAGCAATATGTATATCGTTAGACTTGTCATAAAATTTTATTCATGAATTTGATAGTTTGATTCTCGTTCGGAGCTTCTCGGAGCAGCTCGGCTTCAAATATCATTGTTCCCGCAGCTTGTCATCGGATGACAAGTAGGTTACGGCTTAACACCCTACACTTTGCATATATCGGGTATAATTGTACTAGTTGGCATCCTTGGGTTGGGTTACTAGGCTGGTACCACAGACCTTTACCGCTTTTCTATGATTCATCCTATTTCTTTCCTTCGTTGTGTGTAGTATTTCTATTAGTTGATATATTTATTACCCTTCTGACCCCGTGAGGTCTTGTTGACTCTGGAACATAGAAGGTGGGATTATTGGGAATGTCCGCGAGTCCCAGATATAGAAATATCCTTCTAGGCTGGTTATGCTTGTTGAGTAGCTTCGGAGCCTGTGCAGGGCCATTAGGTTGATTGTGAGCTACCGGGCAGCTATTAGGGTTGATCATATCATTTTCATGCATATAAAGAGGTTTTCCACGTTTTATTACAGTTTTTGGCTTCGGGCCTATGAAAACTGATTTTCTAAACATTGCATGGCCTCGGGGGACCATTTTCTATGAAATTGGATTTGGAAATGATTTGACTTGATACGTGGATCTTCTTAGGGTAAAAAAAGGTTAAGGATATGGTTTTATCATGATTTACTTCTATTGCTAGACTCGACTGGGTCAGAGTGCTAGCTGAGTTTCCTTACTGATTTGAAATGATATAAGGCTTGGCTGGGTCGAGCATATGAGATATTTTTACTACTGTTTTAGACCCCGTTGTTCCCGGGAACCCTTGGAAGTGTTTTTGAGAGATCTTTTTCACTGTTTTAGTCCTAGACAGGGTCTAGGCATGCATATTTGAGACTTTGCCACTGGGTTAAACCTGGACTAAATTCTGGAGGACAAGTTTTGATTCTGAGTTTAAGTATTGAGTCCGGGACCTCCATGGACCTTGCCACTCCGGGCCTGAGGCTTTAGGCTGCATGTGCCGAAGGGAAGGGTATATGATGGAGTAGAGGTATACGGGTTGTGTCATACCATGGAACATGCCTGCTAGGCCCGATCGGCACCGGAGGAGGTACATACAAAGGTTCTATTTCCCCACGAGGTTTTCATGCATTATATCATCCATTGTTTGAGATACCACCCTTGTTTTCTATTTGTTTATTGTACGCTCCGGTAGTATGGGATGCCGGAGGGTTTGTTTTCACTTGATTGCGTTTCTCGGTTGTATGGGTGACCGAGGGACTGTAGGTAGACTCTTGTTACTTTATTCTGATATTGTTCCCTGTTACGATTGAGTATGAGCTTTATTACTGTGAGGTGGTAAGTTCCAGGATTGAGTTTTGTATGACTTGATTGGGTATTAATTCCTATATGTCGAGCATGTCTACATTTATTCTTCTCTTCCTTTTTCCTAATACTTGAGGGTACCGGTATACGGCCTATTTCTAGAAATTATTCTTATATATACTATTTTTGCAAGGATCCCAGGTACGTTGTCCTTACTTTCACCTATGCCTGTTGTGTGTATATATTCTATATGCTAGCCTTATATGTTATTTCTGCTATCTTCCTTCTGGGCTAACTCCTGTGTGCTTATCATTGAATTCTGTGACTGTTTGTTCCTACTCTATCGGATATTGCTATTTTACTTTATATGTGCCCTGTCGGCCTATGATACCTATTGGGTACCTTATGCTTCGCATTTGGTGCTCACCCTACCCTCTGCATATTTTGGTGCAAATCCTAGTATGGGCCATCACCGATAGAGCACCGGAGACTCATGCGGGGTGTAGTTTTTTGATAATCCAGGCTGAGGGTGAGCTCCTGGCATTCAGAGGTTGACTTCCGTCATCTTTGGTGTATTTTATACTCTTATAGTTTTGGAGACATTGTGTATGTATGACTTTTGGACCTTTGTACTCTTAATGTAGTTTGACTTTTATACACTTTGATACTAGGTTTTGGGTTGGTTTAGATTCCGTTTGTTTATATCTCTCTTGTATCTATACTCTTCTCATTATTCCCTTGCTTCCGCTTATGTATTGAATCTTCCGCTTAAACTGTTAGAAGGTAGCCCATTACTAACTATTCTGGGCTACGGAGATTGGTTCGCCTACTGAGGGGTTGTAGGTGCCATTATGACCGAGAAATCAGGTTGTGACAGCTTTGTATCAGAGCTCCAGGTTCATCGGTGTCATCGGTATAGGAGCCAATTTCTAGTAGAGTCATGCGGATTGGGGCAGAGACGTACGTGCTTAATCTTCGGAAGGCTATGGTGACATCTTAGGAAACTTGACTTTTCTTATCTCTCTCTCGTGCGTAGTATCCTTGAAAGTTTCTAGAAATCTCACTTATTCTAGTTCACTCTTCTGTAGATGGTTCGTACGACATCTTTTGCTTCTGGCAGAGGAGAGCCTCCTGCCCCTGCACCTCCGACTCCAGCTGGGGAACAGGGTGGTCACCAGGGTAGAGGTAGGGGTCTAGGGCACCCTAGAGGAGTGGCACCTGCTAGAGCTGCTAGAGTGGATATAGAGCCTGAGTATGACTACGAGCAAGATTTAGCTCTAGAGCAGCAGCATATGGGACCAGGGACATCCCAGGCACCACCATCTCCAGTACTAGTTCCAACATCAGTTTCTATGCCAACTTTATCCCTAGCTCAGTCTTCAGATATTCGGGGTTTTTTACTTCAGTTATTGGGTATGATTGGGGAGCGTCCAGACAGCCCAGACACTCACTTAGAGGGCAGCCGTGGGTGTTCAGAGTTCAGGAGCGTAGCCTGCTACTGCGGCTCCCCGTGCTGAGGTTGTTATAGTTCCATCAGTTGCCCAGCCTCTTGCTCCCCGCCCTACTATGGCAGATACATAGCAGAAGGCCTTGGGTAGGTTTCTGAGATTGGCACCGCCGAGATTCGCTAGTACATCAGGTTAGGACCCACATAACTTTATCACTACCTGCGAGGAGATGTTACACCATTTGGGCTTATTGGAGACTCACGGGGTTGGCTACACTTCATATCAGCTGGAGGGTCCAGCAAAGTTATGGTGGAGGGCACAGGTTGCTTGCAGGCCTTCTACATCACCTCCCTTGACTTGGTCTGAGTTTTATGAGGCCTTTATGGCCAAGTTCTTGCCACATAGCGATTGAGAGCGTCAGAGAGAGGAGTTCACTAGACTTTCTCGGGATACCATGACCATCTCAGAGTATGAGACCTGGTTCCATCAGCTTGCTCCGTTTGGAGCCATAATTATTCCTACTGAGGCCGACAGACTCCGTAGATTTATTTGGGGGCTATGGAGAGAGTTCAGAGAGACTGTAGAGATACTAGTTACTAGCGGTCGGTCATTCCAGGACATTACAGACTATGCCCGCACAGTTAAGTATTTGTGTCGTCATGACACCGGGGCCAGAGATAAGAGGCCTTGACATCAGGGTGGTTACAGTGGTTCTAGGCATAGTGGTATAGGTTCAGGCCAGTAGGGCCGAGGTTATCAACCGCAGAAGCATTAGGGTTAGTCTAGCTGATCGGTACAGATGTCATTTTAGGTTTCTGGTTCTCAGTTTGAGCAGGGTCAAGGCAGTCAGCGAGGTCACAGTGGTCAGTCGTTGAGAGGTACAGATTCTAGGGCATCAGACCATGGTGGCCATTTGGGTTCAGCTAGTTTATCCCAACCAAGTAGGTCATCAGAGGCTTGCTATACTTGTAGTATGGTTAGTCTCTTTGCTAGAGATTGCCCCCAGCAGGGTACAGTTCAGCATGCCAAGCTGCTGCGAGCAGTTCAGCCTCCAGCTAGAGGGGTGGTGGTCAGGCTAGGAGTGGTGCCCCACATGGCAGAGCAGGTGGTAGGGATGGAGGTTGGGCATATGGAGTTCATCGTGAGTTTGATGCGGTCCCTGGGAGACTAGAGGCAGAGGCCTCGGATGCTGTGATCACAGGTATGATTTCGGTATGCCATCAGCCAGCTTATGCTTTGTTTGATCCTGGATCCACTTGTTCATATATATCTTCCTACTTTCTGCCTTGTTTGGGGTTGGCTAGTGAGCCATTGTCTGTTTATGTTTCTGTTTCGACCCCAGTAGGAGATTCTTTAGTAGTGGATCAGATTGTGAGATCTGGTCTTATATCTGTTGGTGATTTGGACACTTGGGCTGACTTGATGATACTTGATATGTTGGATTTTGATGTGATACTGGGAATGGAATAGTTATCCCCTCACCATGCAGTTTTGGATTGCTATGCCAAGACTTTTACCATAGTCGTGCCCGGTGTATCCCCGGTTGTGTGGTAGGGTTCAGTTAGCCATGCACTGTCTGGGATCATTTCTTTTCTTCGAGCTAGCAAGATGATATCCCGTGGGTGTTTAGCTTATCTGGCATATGTCTGAGATTCTAGTGCTGACCCTCCATCTCCTGAGTCTGTTCCTGTGGTTAGAGACTTCCTAGATGTGTTTCCTACTGACCTGCCAGGCCTTCCACCTAAGAGGGATATTGATTTTTCCATTGAGTTAGAGCCAGGCACCAGGCCCATTTCTATTCCTCTCTCCTGTATAGATCATGTTTAGTTGAGAGCGCTTCAGGAGCAGCTCCAGGATTTGTTAGCTAAGGGGTTTATTAGACCGAGTGTGTCTCCTTGGGGTGCTCCTGTTCTCTTCGTGAAGAAGAAATATGGGTCGATGAGGATGTGTATTGATTATCGGCAGCTGAATAAGGTGACTGTGAAGAATAGGTATCCAATGCCTAGGATTGATGACTTATTTGATCAGCTTCAGGGTTTCGCCGTATTTTCTAAGATTTATTTGAGGTCCGGATACCATCTATTGAGGATTAGGGCGGAGGACATCCCTAAGACAACATTTAGGACACATTAAAGCTACTATGATTTCCTGGTTATATATTTTGGATTGACTAATTCCCCCGCAGCCTTCATGGACTTGATGCATAGGGTGCTTAGCCCGTACCTGGATCTGTTCGTGATAGTCTTCATTGATGACATTAAGGTATACTCCCGGAGTAGAGATGAGCATGAGCAGCACTTGAGGATTGTACTTCAGACTTTGAAAGATCATCGAATTTATGCCATGTTCTCAAAGTGTGAGGTTTGGCTAGAGTCATTTGCATTCCTAGTACACGTGGTGTCTAAGGATGGGATTGGGGTTGATCCGGATAAGATTTCTTATATGTGATTGGCCTAGACCTACTACTTCTACCGAGGTTCGCAGATTTATTGGGTTAGTCGGGTATTACAGACGGTTCATCGAGGGATTTTCTTCCATAGAAGCAACTTTGACTATGTTAACTAGGAAGGATATTCCATTTCAGTGGTCTGATCAGTGCGGGGATAGCTTGCAGAGTCTTAAGGCCTTATTGACTTCAACTATAATTTTAACTTTGCCGACTGAGGGTCAGAGTTTCTCCGTGTATTATGATGCTTCAGGGGTTGGTCTTGGTTGTGTGTTGATGCAACAGGGTTAAGTGATAGCATATGTATTGAGACAGCTGAAGGTTCACGAGTGCAACTACCCCACTCACGACATGGAGTTAGTGGAGGTAGTCTTCACGCTCAAAATCTGGAGGCACTATCTTTATGTAGTTTATTGCGAGATATTCACCTACCATCATAGTCTTCTGTACATTACAAGTCAGTGCAAGCTGAAATCGAGGCAGAGGAGATGGATTAAGTTGCTGAAGGATTATGATTTCACTATTTCATGCAATTCAGGTAAGGCAAATGTGGTAGCAGATGCCTTGAGTTAGAAGGCGGTGAGTATGGGCAGCCTAGCTTCACTTTCAGTTTCTGAGCGACTGTTGGCCTTGGATATCCAGTCCTTGGCTAACCGTTTGGTTAGGCTTAACTTTGCGGATCCCAGCTGAGTTCTTGCCAGTGTTGAGGTTCGCTCTACTTTAGTTGATCAGATTCAGAGCCAACAGTTTGAGGATTAGAGTTTTTGTGAACTTCGTGATCAGGTGATTTGGGGTGAGGCCAGCCAGGATACCTTAGGTTCTGATGGGATTCTGAGGTTTGAGGGTCAACTTTATGTTCCGAGAGTTGGTGATTTGATATAATTGATACTCTGTGAGGCACATTTTTCCAGATACTCTATTCATCCTGGCGCAACAAAGATGTATAGAGATCTGAGGCAGCTTTACATGTGGGGTGGTATGAAGCAGGATGTGGCATAGTTCGTATCTCGGTGCTTGAACTGTCAATAGATAAGTTCGAGTACATGAGACCGGGTGGTTTGATGCAGCAACTTCCCATTCCTGAGTGGAAGTGGGAAGGTATTATTATGGACTTTGTTATTGGTTTGCCTCGTACTACTCAGGGGTTTAACTTCATTTGGGTGATCGTTGATAGGCTGACTAAGTAAGCACATTTCTTGCCAGTTCAGACATCCTACGGGGCAGAGAGGTTAGCTCAGATCTACATTCGTGAGATTGTACGGTTGCACGGGGTCCCAGCTTCTATCATTTCAGATCGCGACACTCAGTTCACATCTCAGTTCTGGAGAGCTATATAGAGGGATTTAGGTATGGAGGTTCAGCTTAGTACTGCTTTCCACCCTCAGACAGATGGCCAGTCCGAGAGGACTATTCAGGTCTCGGAGGACATGCTTTGGGCTTGTGTTCTTGACTTTGGAGGTTCATGGGATCAATTTGTGCCATTGGCTGAGTTTGCATATAATAATAGCTTTTATTCGAGCATTGGCATGGCACCTTTCGAGGCTTTGTATGGTAGGCATTGTAGATCGCCAATTGGTTGGTTTGATGTGTTAGAGTCCAGACCGAAGGGTAAAGATTTACTTAGAGATTCCTTAGACCGAGTCAGTTTGATCCAGGACAGACTTAGAGCATCCCAGAGTAGGCAGAAGAGCTACGCTGATCATAGACTTCGTGCCTTGGAGTTCAGTGGTGGTGAGATTTTGTTGGTGGGGCAAGCTTAGCCCCATGTTTATTGAGACGTATGAGATTCTACAGAGGGTTGGTAGTGTTGCCTACATGTTAGCCTTGCCTCCGATGTTTTTAGTTATTTACCCAGTTTTCCATGTTTCGATGTTGCGCCAGTATGTGCCTGATGAGTCTCATGTGTTGCATTGGGATTTGGTTAAGTTGGATGAGAGTTTATCATTTGTTGAGGAGCCAATATCTATTCTGTCCAGAGATATAAGGAGGTTGAGATCTAGGGAGATTCCAGTTGTGAACGTGCAGCGGAGGCATCATACGATCGAAGAGGCTACCTAGGAGATCGAGAGTGAGTTGTGTGCTCATTATCCATAGTTGTTCGAGCCTTCTCGTACGCCCTTCTTCTTGACTTTCGAGGATGAAAGTCTTTTTAGTAGTGGATATTATGATGATCCTTTCGGTCATCTTCATGTTAAGGAATTCATTGTACTGCTAGAGCCTTCCTGTAGCTGCCCCAAGCTATTTATGGCTTACTGGGACCAGTAGTTCGGTGCCCTGGTCGTTTGTTTGGTCGTTTTGGCCGTTTGCCTATTTTACACCTTAAACTTAGAATATCATTGACTTTGGTCAACATTCTTAGCTAACGTGTCTGGAATTGAATTATCTTAGTTCTGTTAGCTCCGAAGCGATGAATTTGGTCTAGTTAGACCTTTAGTTGGGGCCTGCGAACATCTGGTGTGGGATTTGTGTTGTTTTCTCAGTTTTCAGGCCATTTGAGTTGAAAGTGTAACTTCGGGTGAATTTCGAAGATCGGAGTGTCGGATTCAAAATCGATGATTCCATCAGCTCTGGAATGTTAAGTTTGGGCTAGGAAGATGGTTGGTTTGGGTTCTGGGTGAGTCGGACTCATTTTGAGTCTTTGAGTTCCTTTTTGTTAGTGTGTGACTTGGGTCAACATTTCTCCGAAATGACCTCATATGGAAGTTTTGCCAATTTCTGTTGAGTCCGGATCATCGTTTCCACTCTATTAGCACTATTGGTTTTTGAATATCGGTTTCTGATTGTGCCCGAAATGCCCCGTCAAGTTTTCTAAAAAGTGTAGAAAATCAGCTGCCGGCAGCAACTATTTATTGTTGTCATTTCATTTTTTCCAGCCCTTCTCCTCACTTTTCTCACTCTAAAACTCAAAATTCTCTCCACCATTTTTCTCCAATTCAGTTCTAAACCTTGGGGAATTATTTGTTCGTCGATTATCCGTAGTTCTACGCCTCTTGGTAAGTCATCTTCCCCAACTTGCATTCTTCGGTTTTTCTCTTAATTCCTCCATTGATGCTCATCCAAAGCTTGGATTTTGTGATAGATTCTGACCCTTAATCTTGTGCATGTTCGTGGGTGTGAAGTTTTATCCGTCTTAGTCTAATTTTCCATCATTTTGGTAAGTAATTCTTGCCCAATTTCCATTTTTATTTTCAAAATTTCCATTCTTTAATCCCCAACTTGGACGGGCTATTTTGGTGCTCTTCCCTTGTCCAATTGTGCTCAAATTTGGAGCATGCCTTCTTGGCATCGTTGGGGTCATCGTGGTTCTTTTTGTTTTTGGTTTCGGGCTGCGGGTCCCACGGGCCTGCTTTTGAACCGGGTATCGACTCGGCTATAATTGTAGCAATATGGGTATCGTTAGACTCGTCTTAATATTTTATTCATGAAATTTGATAGTTTTATTCTTGTTCGGAGCTTCTCAGAGCAGCTCAGCCTCAGATATCATCATTCCTGCAGCTTGTCATCGGATGACAGGTAGGTTACGGCTTAGGTGCGTTGCAAGGATCCTAGGTGCGTTGTCCATACTTTCACATGTGCCTATTGTGTGTATATATTCTATATTCTAGCCTTATATGTTGTTTCTGTTGTCTTCCCTCTGGCTAGCTCCTGTGTGCTTATCGTTGAATTCTGTGACTGTTTGTTCCTACTCTGCCTGCTATTGCTCTTTTACTTTATATGTGTAAGTCGGCCTATGATACCTACTGGGTACCTTATGCTTCGCATTTGGTGCTCACCCTACCCTCTTCATCTTCTGATGCAGATCCTAGTGTGGGCCATCGCTGATAGAGCGCCGGAGACTCGTGCGGGGTGCAGTTTTTGGATCATGTCTGTACATAATTCATGTCCAGTGACATTTATAAAACTTATAAGGTCACCATAGGTTAATTGACTATAAGGAATTTTGCCCTCAAATCTATCTTTTAATTTTATCCTAACCTTTTCAGCAAATAATTTTGGCAAACCAGTTATAAGTTTTTCTTTTCAATAATCATGATTGCAGTCTTCTCTAACATGACTTTGTTGAGGAATACATCTTTATACCATCTAAAATCGTCTAATTTTGGATAGGATAGGTTTGATAATATCTCTAGACTCTTATCTTGGAAAAGTTGGGGTTCTCCTATAAAATGTTTGGCTATGCTATAAATTAAGGTAGCGGTGGCATCTTCTGAGATTTGATTTTCAAAAGTTTGTCCTGTAGGTTCAGTCTTAATAACTTGAGTAATAGTAGTAGAATTTAATACACTCTGTTTATTATCTTCGATGAGGTAATTATCCCACCAATATTTTAAAGTTCCCATAAATCCTGCTACAATTAATGTGGCAACTTGTTTATCTGTAATGTTTTTCATTCTATATGTCGTAATGGCCATTCCCATTTCATGCAGTTTATTATATATTTGATGTTCGGCGAGTCCATCAATATTCCATTCAACAATTTTGCTTCCAGAATGTAAAGTATGAGATAAAAATTCATTTTCTTCATACTGCATATCCGGAAAAGAGGGTTTCTTATATAGTTCCTTTTATTAGAGTGTCTAGAACTTAACTTGTTGATATCATTATCAGTTTTTTCAGATATGGTTCTTATGACCTTTACATGTTCAAATTTTAATTCGTCTTTTAATCTTCCGTTAATTTTTTCTATAAGATCATCTGGGATTTCAAACTTTTCCTGAAATTTTGGGAATTTATCTTTTGAAAATTCTTGTAATTTAAATATTGGGTGAGTTTCTAACTTCTTATCCTTATCACAATAGGAAGAACTTGGTTTATCCTTAAAAGTTGATTTATTATTAGACTTAAGGATTTGATTGGAGACCATATATAGCAGTTGATTTGTATAATTATTTTGTTGAATTATCTGATTTATATCTTTATTTGTGGGGTCACCTTTAGCATCTAATATATCGAGTTTAAAGGGTGTAGCAGTAACAATTCTACCATCTATGGGCAAACTAATTTCTTCTAATGGGGGAATTATAGATTCAACCACCTTAGTTTTGGTATACCATTTATTGACAATCATATTTAATGATTCTTTTTGTTCATCTAATTTTCCAGTATACTCAAACCATTTAAAAAATTCCATATTACATTTTATTCTTTTCATATCGATGTGCCAATTTTTGTTAAAGGATATCCTTTTCTTTAATGAATATCTTTGGACATACCATTCCCTTTTTATGGCATTCTCTGGATCTGTCCATAGTATATCTAAATATTCAAAGTCAGGTTCAAATTCTTCATCTGACCTGATCATGCACAAAGAGTATCTCACTCCTAGCATTTAACTAGTAGTGGGACTTATTGGTTTCTTGCTAATTCTAGGTTTGTATTCTACTTTCAGAATTGTTTTGGAAAAATCTACTCCTTTTAATTTTTTCTCTATGTCTTCAAGAGTTACCTCTTTTTCTTCTTGGGTTGTCAAAAATGAGGATCTTGGAAAAGACATTCTTTTACTAGAAGTAGCATGACTAAAAGATTGGGATCTTAGAAATTTTAAATCTAAGGATCCATTCGAAAATTGAACTACCTGCTCAATGCTTGAATTTTCTTCTTCAATATTTGGCTCCATTATGGAGTCAAAGTGCCAATTATCTTTTATTAATACGTCATCCCATTTTATCATCTTTGGGACAAAGGTTTTATTATGATTATGATTGGCTTCCATAAGCATGGTAATTCCTCTATTGCTTACTATTTTAGCCTTAGGAGCTAAGGTAGTTTTCATTAGTCTATAATATATTCTATATATTATGGCTATTTCTCTAGTATTTGCTTTATTATTCATGTTTTTGGTTTTAACCTTTAATATTAATGTATCCATAATATTCTGATCATTAATATCTATAGAGAAGTTGGGATAACAATTAAAATATACGGGGCCATTAGCTAGATTACTTTTTAATACTGCTAATGATGAGTCATCAAAATTTAATAATCTATTGTCTCTTAGGAGAAGACATATAGGTACATCTAGACCCAAATTATATAATCGTTTAACTGCTACTTGAACAAGTCCTATAAGAAGAAATTTATAATTTTTTCTATATTTGATAATATCCTCTGCTGTTAATAATTTAATAGTTTCAATATTCTTATTAATAGCAACCGTAGATTCGGAAGTTTTAATATTATAATTTTTTATAAAATCAAAGTGTCCAGTTTTATAAACCTTTTTAAAACGTTCTCTTGGAATATTCAGGTTTTGTAGTTCACTTTTATTTTTGCTATCTTAGTAGCGGTAGCAGAAACATTAACACTATTTATTATGTTTTGATTTATTGGAGCATCCATTAAAATTGTACAGATAATTCTGACTGATTAATTAATATATCATCTAATTGCCTACTTTAGAGTGATAATCTAAGGCTAGCAGTATATAATTTTGTGATGACCCTTCTGGTCATCTTCGCGTTTAGGCATTCATTGTATTGTTAGAGCCTTCCTGTAGTGGCCCCAAGTAATTTATGGCTTACTGGGACCGGTAGTTCAGTTCCCTGGTCGTTCGTTTGGTTGTTTTGCCCTTTTTCCTGTTTTAGAGCTTTAACTTAGAATATCGTTGACTTTAGTCAACATTCTTAGCTAACATGCTTGGAATTGAATTCTGACAGTTCCGTTATCTCCGTAGCATTTAGTTTTGTCTAGTTGGACCTTTAGTTGAGGCCTGAGAACTTCCTGTGTGGGTTTTGTGTGGTATCCTCTATTTTCAGGTTATTTAAAGTTGAAAGTATAACTTTGGGTGACTTTCGATGATTGGAGTATCAGATTCAAAATCCGACGATTCCATTAGCTCCGGAACGATGAGTTTGGGTCAGGAAGGTGGTTGGTTTGGCTTTCGGGTGTGCCAGACTCATTTTGAGACTTTGGGTTCTTTTTGGTTAGTGTTGACTTGGGTCAAAATTTCTCTGAAATGACCTCGTATAGAAGTTTTGTCAATTCCGTTGAGTCTGAAATGTTGTTTCCACTCTGTTAGCATTATTGGTTTCTGGATATCGGTTTCCGATTGTGCCCGGAATGCCCCACCGAGTTTTAGAAAGTTGCAGACTTTTTCCTATTGCAGGTGCAGGCATCAAGCCTCTATCGCAATCACGAGCCTCACTCTTCACGACCACGATAAAGCACCTGGTACCATGTTTTTTGCGATCGCATGATCGCTAGTCGCGATCACGATGAAGTCCCTCATTCTCTCCTCTTTGCGATAGCGTGGCTAGCCTTCGCGATCGCGATGGCCTAGACAGCATGGTCCTCACAACCGCGAGGGGTCCTTCGCGATCACGATGAAGGCCCCCTGGCAGTATAAAACTGTTTCATTTCGTATTTCCAGCCATTCTCCCTCATTTTTCTCCAACTCCAACTCGCCCAAACCCTCTTTAACCTGCTCAAACCAGTACACCCTTGAAGAATTCCCGTGGTCGGAAATGTGCTCCCATGGTCGTGGGGATCATAATGGGAGTTTTTGTTTTTTGTTTCGGGTCGTGGGCCCCATGGGCCTGCTTTTTGACTCAGATATTTGGACTGGCTTCAATTGTAGCATTATGGGTGTTGTTAGACTCGTCTTAATGTATTATTGATGTTTTTGATAGTTTGACCATCGTTTGAGATCCCTCAGAGTGGTTAGGGATTGGACGTGTTGTTTGGGTAGCTTGTCATCGGACGATAGGTAGGTTACGATCTAAACTCCCTAGACTTAGCATATATCAGATAAAATTGTACTAGCTGGCATCCTTGGGTGAGGTTGTTAGGTTGGTACCACATACCCTGATCGCTTTTCCGTGATTTGCCCCATTTTTTCTCTCCGTTGTGTGTAGTATTCATGGTAGTTGATGTTATCACCCTTATGGACCTGTGTGGCCTTGTTTGACTCTGGAACATATATGGTGGGTTATTCGGGGGTGCCCATGAGTCTCGAGGATCATTATCATAATATTATGCTGGCTATCTGTGTTGTAGAGCGATTGGAGCCTGTGCAGGACCGATATGTTGTTGCGGGCCGGGAGCCACTTTTGTGATTGTGTATGTCATTTACCATGCATATAGAATAGGGGGAGTTCTTCTTGATTTTACTATTGTTTTATCTTCAGGCCTACTGGGACTGATTATCTAAACTTACCATGGCTCTAGGGGCCCATTTTTGGTAAAAATGATCTAAAGGTGGTTTGGTAACGTTTTGATGGCTCTTCTTGGGGTAAGGGAGTTTTAAAGGACATTTTCTCACTAGTTCTACTTATACTGGACTCGACGGGGTCGAGTGCTAGACTTATTTACTACAACTTCTAGGGTGATGCTGGACTAGGTGGGGCCATGTGCTTGGGCTATTGGACTTACTATTTTAGACCTGGATACCCTCCAGGAAGCTTTACTTGGGGATTGATTAGAGATTGCGGGGCATCAAGTATGTTGGTTAGGGGCCTCCATGGACCTTTTCGTTCTTGACTGGAGGCTGCGAGTTGCGGGTGCTGGAGGAGGGAGGGGGTATACGGTGTAGTAGAGGTATACGGGTGTGACTTTCCATGGATCCTGTCTTCTGGTCCTTATAGGTCACCGGAAGCGGGTAACATATGATACTACTATCACTCTTGACTTAGCATGGCATCATATCATTCATCTGTGTGAGGTACCACCCTTGTTTGCTATTTGCAGATTGTACGCTCTGGTAGTATAGGATGTCGGAGGGTTTTGTTTTCACTTGTCTGCGTTCCCCGATTGTATGGGCGACCGAGGGACTGTAGGCATACTCTTGTTACTTTATCCTGATACTATCCCTTGTCTCGGTTATGATTTTGAGATATTATTCTACAACGTGGTTAGTTCTTGTTTTGAGAGTGATTTGATTAGTTTGGGTATTGATTCCTATTTTTCGAGCATGTCTATCTTCAATCTCCTCTCAGATTCCTTATACTTGAGGTTACTTATATTCCATCCACTTCTTAAATTGATTATGTATATATTGTTAATGCATGGATCCCAGGTTCGTTATTTCTTGCTTACACCTGTGCCAGTTTCGTATATATTCTATTTTCTATCCTTATATGTTGTTCTGTTGACTTCCCTCTGGGCTATTTCTGGTGTACTTTTCGTTGATTTCTATGACTACTTGCTTCTATTCTATCTGTTACTACACTTTTATCTTACATGTGCCCAGTCAGCCTATGATACCTACTGGGTACCTTATGCTTTGCATTTGGTGCTCATACTACACCCTGCATCTTTTAGTGCAGATCCTAGTGTGGGCCATCACCGTTAGCTCGTGGAGACTCGTGCAAGGTGCAGTTTTTGGAGATATTCTTGACTGAGGGTGAGCTCTTGGCGACCGGAGCTTAGCTTTTAGTTTATATTTTGATTATGTACTCTATTTCTACTCGGAGACAGCTTTGTGTATACATTGTTTTGGACCCTTGTACCCCTTTATGTAGATCCGGCTCTTATACGCTATGATACCAAGTTTTGGGTTTGGTTTAGCTTCCATATTATATATATTACTCCGGTTATCTATTTTCTTCATCTTGTTCCCTTGCTTCATCTTATTAAACTATTTTCTGCTTAGTTCGCTAGATAGTAGCCCATTACTGACCGTTCTGGGCTACGGGGATTGGTTTTCCTACTGGGGGGGTTGTAGGTGCCATCATGACGGAGAAATCAGGTCATGACAGCTTGGTATCAGAGTCTAGGTTCAGAGGTGTCATCAGTATAGGAGCCAATGTCTAGTAGAGTACTCCAGATCGGGGCAGAAATGTTTGTACTCAATCTTCGGGAGGCTACATGGATATCTTAGGAAGAATTGGACTTTTCTTATTTCTATCTCGTGCGTAGTATCCTTGAAAGTTTCTGGAAATCTTACTTACTCTGGTTCACTCTTCCGCATATGGTTCGTATGAGAACTTCAGCTTCTGGCGGAGGAGAGCCTCCTGCCCTTGCACCTCTGACTCTAGCTAGGGGTCGGGGTGGTTGGAAGGGTAGAGGTAGGGGTCATGGATGTCCCACAGCAGCAACACCAAATAAGGCTGCTAGGGTTGAGGTAGAGCTCAAGTATGACTACGAGCCAGAGTTCTCTCCAGAGCAGCAGCATGTGGACCCAGGGGCAGCCCAGGTACCACTAGCTCCAGTACCAGTTCCAGCACCAGTTTATGTGCCAGCTTCAGCCCCAGCTCAGTCTTCGGATATTAGGGGTCTACTTGTTCAGATCTGGGGAATGATTGGGGAGAGACTTTCGGAGGTAGCAAAAACACCCGCTCAGGGGGCAGCCCTTGGTGTTCAGAGTTCAGGAGCGCAGCCTGCTACTGCGGCTCCCCATGCCGAGGTTGTTCCGATTCCTTCAATTGCACAGCCTCTTGCTCCTCTCCCAGCTATGATAGATAGGGAGCAGAAGGCGTTAGGTAGGTTATTGATCTTCTACATTGCCTCATTTTACCTAGTCCGAGTTCTATGAGGTCTTTATGGCCAAGTTTCTGCCTCAGAGTGATTGTGAGCGGCGCAAGAAGCAGTTTACTCGGCTTATGCAGAATTCTATGACTGTTTCGGAGTATGAGACCCATTTTTTCATCAGTTAGCACCATTTGGAGCTATGATCATTCCTACTGAGGCAGATAGGATTCACATATTTTTATGAGGTTTAAGGCCAGAGATTCGGCAGCCAGCTGAGATATTGGTTGTGGATGGTCGGTCATTTCAAGCTATCGGAGATGGCGGTCGGGCAGGTGGAGGTCATCGTCAGTTCTATGCGGTCCTTAGGAGAACTGAGGCAGAGGCCTCAGATGCTATGTTTACAGGCATGACGGCGAAGCCGTGGGTGTTCAAAGTTCAGACTGTTGCTCCTCTCCCAGCTATGACAGATGGGGAGCAGAAGGCGTTAGGTAGGTTCTTGATGTTGGCATCACCGATATTTATTGGTACACCGGGTCAGGACCCGCATGATTTTATTACTACATGTGAGGAGATGTTGCACCATTTGGGTTTGTTGGAGACTCACAGATTCGATTATACCACCTATAAGCTGGAGGGCCCAGCAAAGTTATGGTGGAGGGCACAGGTTGTTTGCAGATCTTCTACATTACCTCCTTTTACCTAGTCCGTGTTCTATGACGTATTTATGGCCAAGTTCCTTCCTCAGAGTGATTGTGAGCGGTGCAGGAAGCATTTTACTCGGCTTACGCAGGATTCTATGACAATCTCGGAGTATGAGACCCATTTTCATCAGCTAGCACCATTTGGAGCTATGATCATTCCTACTGAGGCAGATAGGATTCACAGATTTGTATGGGGTTTGAGGCTAGAGATTTGGCAGCCAGCTAAGATATTGGTTGCTAGTGGTCGGTCATTTCAGACTAACGTAGACTATGCCCGTACTGTGGAGGACTTATAACCATATGATTAGGGGGCCAGAGATAAGAGGCCTCGATATCAGGGCAGCTACAGTGGATCCAGTCACGGTGGTAGAGGTTTGTGCTAGTCGGGCTGGGGTTATCAGCCACAGCAGCATCAGGGTCAGACCAGTCGACTGGTTCAGGCTTCACTTCAGGCTTCTAGTTCTCAGTTTGAGCAGGGTCACAGTAGTCAGTGTGGTCACAGTGCTCAATCTGCGAGAGGTACTACTTCCAGGGTATCAGGCTGAGGTGGCCACACAGGTTCAGTGGGTCCGTCTCGACAGGGTGGGCTGTCAGGGCCGTGCTATGAGTGTGGAGTTAGATGTCACTTTTCCCAAGATTGCCCTCAGCGGGGTACAGTCTGTAATAAGTGTGGAGTTAGTTGCCATTTCGCTAGAGATTACCCCTAGTGGGGTACAATTTAGCCCATTTGCTCCGTTAAGCCATAGGCTCGTGGAGGCTGTTGTCAGGGTAGAGGTGGTGCTCCATGTGGCAGAGCAGGTGGTAGCGATGACGGTCGGGCAGGTGGAGGTCGTCGTTAGTTCTATGCGGTCCATGGGAGAACAAAGGCAGAGTCCTCAGATGCTATGTTTACAGACACAATTTTGGTATGCCATCAGTCTGCTATGGATTAATTTATCCTGGATCTATCTGTTCATATGTATCTGCCTACTTTCTGCCTTGTTTGGGGTTGGCTAGTGAGCCATTATCTATTCCTATTTCTGTTTCGACCCTAGTAGGAGATTCTTTAGTAGTGGATCAGATTATGAGATCATGTATGATATCTTTTGGTAATTTGGAGGCTTGGGGTGATTTAATGATCCTTGATAAGTTAGATTTTGATGTGATACTGGACATGGACTGGTTATCCCTTCACCATGAGGTTTTGGATTTTTATGCCAAGACTGTTACCATAGTCGTGCCTGGTGTATCCCCAGTGGTATGGCAGGGTTCTGTTAGCCATGCACCGTCTAGGATCATCTCTTGTCTTCAAGCTAGGAAGTTTACTTCCCATGGGTGGCTAGCTTATCTAAAATATGTACGAGAGGCTAGTGCTGACCCTTCGTCTCCTGAGTATGTTCCTATGTTTAGAGACTTCCTAGATGTATTTTCTACCGACCTTCCAGACCTTTCACCTGAGAGAGATGTTGATTTTTCCATTGAGTTAGAGCCGGCCACTATGCCCATTTCTATTCCTCCCTACCGTATGGCTCCTACTGAGTTGAGAGAGCTTAACGAGAAGCTCCAAAATTTGTTAGCTAAGGGGTTCATTAGACCGAATGTGTCTCCTTGGGGTGTTCCTGTCCTCTTCATGAAGAAGAAGGATGGGTCGATGCGGATGTGTACTGACTATCGGTAGTTGAATAAGGTGATAGTGAAGAATAGGTATTCGATGCTGAGGATTGATGACTTGTTTGATTAGCTCCTGGGCTCAGTCGTGTTTCAAAGATTGATTTGAGGTCCAGCTATCATCAGTTGAGGATTAGGGCGGAGGACATCCCTAAGACAACATTCAGGATAGGTTATGGCCACTATAAGTTCCTGGTGATGTCTTTTGGGTTGACCTATGCCCTCGTAACCTTTATGGATTTGATGCATAGGGTGCTTAGCCCGTATTTGGATATGCTTGTTATAGTCTTCATTGATGACATTCTGATATTATCGAGGAGTAGGGATGAGCATGAGTAGCATTTGAGGACTATACTTTAGACTTTGAGAGATCATCGGCTTTATGCCATGTTCTCAAAGTGTGAGTTTTTGCTTGAGTCAGTTGCATTCCTAGGACACATGGTGTCTAAGGATGGGATTAGAGTAGATCCGGGTAAGATTTCTGCTGTTCGTGATTGACCTAGACCCACTACTCCTACAGAGGTTCACAACTTTGTTGGCTTATCCGGGTACTACATATGGTTCATTGACGGATTTTCTTCTATAGCAGCAGCCTTGAATATGCTGACTAGGAAGGATGTTCCATTCTAGTGGTCGTATCAGTACGGGGACAACTTTTAGATGCTTAAGGCCTTATTGACTTCAGCTCCAGTTCTGACGTTGCTAGTTGAGGGTCAGAGTTTCTCCGTGTATTATGATGTTTCGAGGGTCGGTCTTTATTGTGTGTTGATGTAGCAGGGTCAAGTGATAGCATATGCGTTGAGACAGTTGAAGGTTCATGAGCGTAATTACCCCACTTATGACTTGGAGTTGGCGGTGGTAGTCTTCACGCTTAAGATCTGGAGGCACTACTTACATGGAGTTCACTGTGAGATATTCACAAATCACCGTAGTCTTCAGTACATTACGAGTCAGCGAGAGCTGAACTTGAGGCAGAGGAGATGGATTAAGCTACTGAAGGACTACAATTTCACTATTCTATACCATCCGAGTAAGGCAAACATGGTAGTGGATGCCTTGAGTCAGAAGGCAGTGAGTATGGGCAGCCTAGCTTCACTTGCAATTTCTGAGCGACCGTTGGCTTTGGATACTAGTCCTTGGTTAACCAATTGGTTAGGCTTAACTTGTCGGATACTAGCAGAGTGCTTGCCAATGTTAAGGTTTGTTCTACTCTAATTGATCAGATATAGAGCCGACGGTTTGAGGATCATAGTTTGTGTGACCTTTGTGATCAGGTAATTCGGGGTGAGGCCAGCCGGACTACTTTGGGTTTTGATGGTATTATGAGGTTTGATGGCCGACTTTGTGTTCTGACGGTTAGTGATTTGATTCAGTTAATACTCCATGAGGCACATTGTTCTAGATACTCCATTCAGCCTAGCGCGGCGAAGATGTATAGAGATTTGAGATAGCTTTACTGGTGGTGTCTTATGAAGCAGGACATAGCAGAGTTTCTATCTCGGTCCTTTAACTGTCAGCAGGTGAAGTTTGAGCACATAAGACTAGGTGGCTTATTGCAGCGACTTCCTATTCCTAAGTGGAAGTGGGAAGGTATTACTATGGACTTCGTTGTTGGTTTTCCTCGTACTTCTTGTGGTTTTGATTCCATTTGGGTGATTGTGGATTGGCTGACTAAGTCGGCCCACTTCTTGCCAGTTCAGACTTCCTACGGTGCTGAGAGGTTAGCTCAGATCTACATTTGCGAGGTTGTTCGGTTGCATGGGGTCCCAGCTTCTATCATTTTAGACCACGGCACACAGTTCACATCTCTGTTCTGGAGAGCTATACAGAGGGATTTGGGTATGGAGGTTCATCTTTGTACCGCTTTCCACCATCAGACAGATGACCAGTCCGAGAGTACTATTCAGGTCTTGGAAGGCATTCTTCGGGCTTGTGTGCTTGACTTTTAAGGTTCATTAGATCAGTTTGTGCCTTTGGCCGAGTTTGCTTATAATAATTGTTTCCATTCGAGCATCGACATGGCACCTTTCAAGGCTTTGTATGGTAGGTGTTGCAGATTGGTTGGTTTGATGGGTTAGAGTCCACACTGCAGAGTACAGTTTTGCTTAGAGATTCCTTGGACCGAGTCTGTTTGATTCAGGACAAACTTAGAGCTGCCCAGAGTAGGCAGAAGACCTACGTTGATCGTAGACTTCGTGCCTTGGATTTCAGTGTTGGTGACTTGGTTTTCCTTCGAGTATCGCCCATGAACGGCGTGATAAGATTTGGTCAATAGGTCAAGCTTAGCCTAGGTTTATTGGGCTGTTTGAGATTCTACAGAGGGTTGGTGGTGTTGCCTACATATTGGCATTGCCTCCGATGTTTTTAGTTGTTCACCCAGTTTTTCATGTATCGATGTTGCGCTGGTATGTGCCAGATGAGTCCCATATGTTGCATTGGTTGTGAAGGTTCAGTGGAGGCATCGTCCGGTCAAGGAGGCTACTTTGGAGATCGAGAGTGAGTTACGTGCTCAGTATCCGCAGTTGTAAGAGCCTTCAGGTACTCCCTTCTTCTTAACTTTCGAGGACGAAAGTCTTTTTAGTAGTGGATGTTCTGATGACCCTTCTGGTTATCTTCTCGTTTATACATTCAATATATTGTTAGACCGTTCCTGTAGTGTCCCCAATTCATTTATGGCTTGTTCGGATCGGTAGTTCCGTGCCCTAGTCGTTCGTTTGGTTGTTTTACCCTTTTTGCTATTTTAGAGCTTTAACTTAGAATATCATTGACTTTAGTCAACATTCTTAGCTAACGTGCTTGAAATTGAATTCTGATAGTTCCCTTAGCTCCGTAGCATTGAGTTTGGTCTGGTTGAACCTTCAGTTGAGGCCTGAGACCTTCTGGTGTGGGTTTTGTGTGATTTTCTCAGTTTTTAGGCCATTTGGAGTTGAAAGTGTAACTTTGGGTGACTTTCGATGATCAGAGTGTCGGATTCGAAATCAGACGATTCCATCAGCTCCGAAATGATGAGTTTGGGTCGGGAAGGTGGTTAGTTCAGGTTCCTGGTGTGCCAGACTCATTTCGAGCCTTTGGGTTCCTTTTCATTAGTGTTGACTTAGGTCAACATTTCTCTGAAACGACCTCGTATGGAAGTTTCATCAATTCTATTGAGTGGGAATGTCGTTTCCACTCTGTTAGCATTATTGGTTTCTTGATATCGGTTTCCAATTGTGCCTGGAATGCCCCGTCAAAGTTTTGGAAAGTTGCAGACTTTTTCCTGTTGCAGGTGCAGGCATTAAGCCTCTATCGCGATCGCGAGCCTCACCCTTCGCGACTGTGATGATGTGCCTGGCACCGTGTTCTATGAGATCATGTGATCCCCGGTCACGATCGTGATGAAGTCCCTCCTTCTCTGCTCTTTTCAACCGCGTGGCTAGCCTTTGTGATCGTGATGGCCTAGCTAGCATGGTCCTCGCGACAGCGAGCGGTCCTTCGCGATCGCAATGAAGGGACCCTGGTAGTATAAAACTTTTTCCTTTTGTATTTCCAACCATTCTCTCTCATTTTTCTCCAACTCCAACTTGCCCAAACCCTTTCTAACCTGCTCAAACCAGTACACCCTTGAAGAATTCTTGTACCCTCGAAAAATTAGTGTTCCGTTGGTGTTTTGGCAAGTTTTCCCTCTTCTCCTTAGTTGTCTTCTCCAATTATACAAACCTCCATTGTTGTGAATCCTTGGAGCTCGAATTTTGGTTGTAGATTCTGTCCGGGAGAAGTGCATGCTTGGCAGGCTCGCCCTTATCCACATTCTTGGCGTGATTCTTCCTGTTGGGTAGGTGATTCTTGCCAATTTGTGATTCTTCTTTTCGAAAATTCCATTGTTGGGTTCCTAGCATTAGGGGAAGTTTTAGCTCAAGTTTGTAACTCAATTTCCTTGTTTTTCTTGGGCATGTGCTCCCATGGTCGTGGGGATCATAATGGGAGTTTTTGTGTTTTGTTTCGGGTTGTGGGCACTGCAGGCCTGCTTTTGACCTAGATTTTTGGCCCGACTACAATTGTAGCATTAAGGGTATTGTTAGACTCGTGTTAATATATTATTGATGTTTTTGATAGTTTGACCATCGTTCGGGATCCGTTGGCGTTGTTCGAGCTTGGACGTGTTATTCGGGCAGCTTGTCATTGGGCGACATGTAGGTTATGGTCTAAACTCCATAGACTTAGCATATATCGGATAAAATTGTACTAGCTGGCATCCTTGGGTGGGGTTATTAAGTTTGTACCACAGACCTTGTCCGCTTTTCTGCGATTTGCCCCGTTTCTTCTCTCCGTTGTGTGTAGTATTCTTGGTAGTTGATGTTATCACCCTTATGGCCCTGTGTGGCCTTGATTGACTCTGGAACATAGACGGTTGGTTATTGGGGGGTGCCCATGAGTCTCAGGCATCGTTATCATGATATTATGCTGGCTATCTATGTTGTAGAGTGATTGAGCATGTGCAGGGCTGATAGCTTGTTGTGGGCCGGGGGCCAATGTTGTGATTATGTATGTCATTTACCATGAATATAGATAGGGGGAGTTCTTCTTGATTTTACTATGGATTTGACTTCGGGCCTACTGGGACTGATTTTCTAAACTTTGCATGGCCCGGGGGGCTCATTTTCGGTAAAAATGATCTAAAGGGGGTTTGGTAACGTTTTGATGGGTCTTCTTGGGGTAAGGGAGTTTTAAAGGAGATTTTCTCACTAGTTCCACTTATACTGGACACGACGGGGTCGAGTGCTAGACTTATTTACTACAGCTTCCGGGGTGATGCTGGACTAGGCGGGGCCATGTGCTAGGGCTATTGGACTTACTATTTCAGACCTGGATACCCTCCAGGCAGTTTTACTTGGGGATTGACTTGAGATTGTGGGGCATCTGGTATGTTGGTCGGGGGCCTCCATGGACCTTGCCATTCCGGACCAGAGGCTGCAAGCTGCGGGTATCGGAGGGTAGGGTATACGGTATAGAAGGGGTATACGGGTGTGACCTTCCATGGATCCTGTCTTCTGGGCCTTATAGGTCGCCGGAAGTAGGTAACATACGGTACTACTATCACTCTTGACTTAGCATGGCATCATATCATTCATTTGTGTGAGGTACCACCCTTGTTTGTTGTTTGCTAATTGTACGCTCCGGTAGTATGAGATATCAGAGGGTTTGGTTTTCACTTGTTTGGGTTCCCCGATTGTATGGGCGGTCGGAGGACTGATAAACTCTCAAATCGTGCTCTCCAATTAAGTAGGTCACGGCAATCGCGTTGTCAAAAAAAATTATAATTCTCAACGGGTGTTGGGGTCGAACCGAAGAGAACAATGTAGTCGCGATCGAGCTAATAAATAATCTAAGTAACTTATTTAAGTTCAAATAACAAAAAGGGGAAATATATCTAAAAAGGGGGTTTTTAACTACAACTAAAAGATAAAGAAACAAAACAAATAAAGATAGGTGATCAATGGCTTTCACCTTGCTTTCGCCAAGCAAGGATAACAAGGGAGATAAGGGCTTGGGAATTCAAATTCACAAGACTTGCACCCGATTGACATTTACTTAGTCTTGTTCATAGGTGTGGAGTGCTATCTCTCGATCAACATCCACATTTCCGAATGATTTCAGTTAGAACATAATTTGGTGCGATAAACAAGCAACCAATTAACTTGGAGAGGTCGTCATATCTCTAACTCGGACCCTTAAATTGGAGATTCCGCGATTGGAGCTATCTCTAGCCTCCAATCTCGATGGATTCCTAAGTTCCCACTATTGAATCTTCCTGAATTTAGGGAAATTCTGTCTCGAGCAATAATCCAAATCAGAAGGCTAAGTCAATGTTTGCAACCATTGACCATAAATTCTAGCAATGCAAGATTCAATAGACCCAAATAATCAAACAAGAACAAATCTAGATTTAGAATAAAAAACCGAACAAGTATTATCACTAATACAAACCCAAAATCTCAAGTCAACAATACACAAAATAAATAGCAATTAAGAACAAGAGTTGAAGAATGTAATCTAAAGATTTTACAATACAAAGCATCCAAATCTTCACTCCTATGGTGTTGGTTGATGAACCTTGCTCCCAAGCTTGCTCAAAAGTTGTGAAAATAGCCAAAGATATGTTTCAAGACGGCTTAGGAGTGTTTTATGTGAATTGGGGTTTCTCCGGATGTGAAATTCCAAAACTGGCCCTGCAGCTGCTTTCCATCTTTGCCTTCACGTAGTGTCCACTGCGTTCATGAAGGGTCTCTGTCTGGTTGACCTTCGCATTCGCAAAGGCATATGTTGCTGCCAACTACTTGCTTCTCCAAATGGCCTCCTTTTGACTTGTTTTCATCCGAATTCATCTCGAACACTTCTAAAACAAAGACCTGCAAAATAGAAGTAATCAGTGTCAATTGCACTATTTTTCCACTTTAAACTAGCAAAAGCATAAGCTTAAAGGCTAAATAAGTAGGTAAAATACCAACTTCTCAAACTCCCAAACTTGAACTATTGCTTGTGCTCAAGCAACTTAAAGCTTTTAACTCAAGAGGCACACAACACAAGTGCAAATGACAATACTATAAGCCAAAGGAAACCCATTTCAAGTGCCAAACATTACTTCGGTTGGTACTAATGATTAGTCTATCACATGCTAATTTACTCTAAGCATTTCCTTCGATTCAAAACACAAACTCATGATGCAAAGGCACAATAAGAACAAGCAAGTGACAATAACAAATCCTCAAGATATGAGTCCAACCACTAGCTTACCAAAACATGCTCATTTGACTCATTTTTGGAGTTTATCAATGTCACCAACTATCCTAATTCACATGCCCTCACAAGAACGAAAGTCCCAAAAACACATTATGTACAAAGACAATCAGGAGGGACAAATATAAACACTCTCTCTCAAGAGGTATTTCAAGTGCACACACGTCGAACCATAGGCTTGCCCTTCATATAGATCGCCAAGGACTCGCGGGTTACGATGTTGGCTAGGGCTAAGGTGAGGATATCATTTGGTTCAAGTGACTACATCTCCCTAATGCTCTTTGTTTTCATTTCAAACACCACTCACATTTTTCAATTTCAACTTCACCTTATTTCTCCCTCAAACAACCCAAGATTTCTCCTTTTTAACTCATGATCATTCACACCTTATATCACTTTCACTTGGTAGGACCAATTTTTGCTTTTCAATTTGCTCGTTAGATTGATCTTTTGGAGCAATTTTGAATTTTTGATGTAAGGTTCTACCTTGCACTTGAAGT
Source organism: Jaltomata sinuosa (assembly GCA_003996215.1). Taxonomy (NCBI): domain Eukaryota; kingdom Viridiplantae; phylum Streptophyta; class Magnoliopsida; order Solanales; family Solanaceae; genus Jaltomata; species Jaltomata sinuosa. The sequence goes on along the minus strand of QJPP01003879.1, from coordinate 15,178 downwards.
GCATTTTTTTTTCTTCTCCTCATTTGATCACATGAACCCACAAACTTAGGCTTTTAGCCTACATTTCATTTTCAAGCAATTAGGGAGAATGGGTGCCAAAATAGAGGTTCCAAAAAGTTTAAGGTGTTACAAGGTGCCAAAGGATGGTCACAAGCTCAAAAGGGGTTCACTAGGGTTGATGTCATGGGAAGTCATTTGGGTGAAGTGGCTATCAAAAATGTCCTAAGGTCATTTTCCAAGATTCGTACACCTAGAATTTTGCCTTGAATCACATTCTGGGCAAGTTCTAGACGACACACATGCACAAGAATTATTCAACTAAACCTCGCCACACATGGCATGGGAATCATTCAAGAAGGATCAATTTTTATATTCTTAAACAAGAACAAAGATGAACTATTCTACATTATCACCACTATTTAGTCAAGAGTCACAAAAAGATTAAAAGAGTTGTCACAAAATTACTCTTCGCCATGTATTTTTCATAATTTTATTTGGAAGGGTATGCGTATTTCACTTAGCATGCATGATATCTCGAGCAATACTACCCAAATCACTTAGCATGCATGAAATAACTTAGCATGCATGAAATCTCGAGCAATAACCATAATCAGAAGGCTAAGTCAATGTTTGCAACCATTGACCATAAATTCTAGCAATGCAAGATTCAAGAGACCCAAATAATCAAACAAGAACAAATCTAGATTTAGAATCAAAAACCCAACAAGTATTATCACTAATACAAACCCAAAATCTCAAGTCAACAATACATCAATTAAATAGCAATTAAGAACAAAAGTTGAAGAATGGAATCTAAATATTTTACAATACAAAGCATCCAAATCTTCACTCCCATGGTGTTTGTTAATAAACCTTGCTCCCAAGCTTGCTCAAAAGTTGTGAAAATAGCCAAAGATATGTTTCAAGACGGCTTAGGAGTGTTTTATATGAATTGGGGTTTCTCCAGATATGAAATTCCAAAACTGCCCCCGCAGCTGCTTTCCTTCTTCGCCTTTACGTAGTGTTCACTGCATTCATGAAGAGTCTTTGTCTGGTTGACCTTCACGTTCGCGAGTGGTACACAGCATTCATGGAGCTTCTACTCATCTGGCCTTCGCGTTCACGGCTGGGACCCCGCGTTCGAGAAGGCATATGCTGCTGCCAGCTACTTGCCTCTCTGAATGGCCTCCTTTTGACTTGTTTTCATCCGAATTCATCCTGAATACTTCTAAAACACAAAGACCTGCAAAATAGAAGTAATCTATGTCAATTGCACTATTTTTCCGCTTTAAACTAGCAAAAGCATAAGCTTAAAGGGTAAAGAAGTAGGTAAAATACCGACTTATCAGGGACTTTAGGCATACTCTTGTTACTTTATCGTGATGCTATCCCCTGTCTCGGTTCTAGGGAAGTAACTAGAAAGTTAATCATCGATAAACTAATTGAATCATATAATAAATTATATACCGCTAGCCTTAGATTATCACTCCAAAGCAGGAAATTAGATGATATATTAATTAATTAGTCAAAATTATCTGCACAATTTTAATGGATGCTCCAATAAATCAAAACATATTAAATAGTGATAATGTTTCTGCTACCTCTACTAAGATAGCAAAAATAGAAAGTGATCTACAAAATTGGAATATTCCAAGAGAATGTTTTAAAAAGGTTTATAAAACTGGAAACTTTGATTTTATAAAAAATTATAATATTAAAACTTATGAATTGTCATGACCCGATTTCTCAGTCATGATGGCACCTACAACCCCCCAGTGGGCGAACCAATCTCCGTAGCCCATAACGGTTAGTAATAGGCTAGTTTCTAACAGTTTAAATGGAAGAGCAGGTAAAATAGCAGAAGCAAGGGAACAAGATAAAGAAATTAGGTAACAAAGATAACATATATGAAAAGCGGAAACTAAACCAACCCTAAAACCTTGTGTCATAACGTATAGAATCCCAAACTACACTAGGAGTACAAGGGTCTTAAAGAAATATACATATACACAAGTTGTGTCCGAGTAATGACAGAGTACATAATATAAAAAAGATAAACTAAGTCAAGCTTTGAACGCCAAGAGCTTACCCTAAGCCTAGATGGTCTAAAAACAGCACCCCACACGAGTCTTCGGCGCTCTATCGGCGATGGCCCACACTAGGATCTTCACCAGATGATGCAGAGGGTAGGGTGAGCACCAAATGCGAAGCATAAGATATCCAGTAGGTATCATAGGTTGACTGGGCACATATAAAGTAAAAGAACAATAGCAGACAGGGTAGAAACAAACAGTCATAGAAATCAACAAAAACATACACAGGAACTGGCTCAGAGGGAAGACAATAGAAGGCAACATACAAGGCTAGCAAATAGAATATATACACACAACACGCACAGGTGAAAGTAAGGACGACGCACCTGGGATCTTCGCAAAATAGTATATATGTAAATAAGTTCTAACAATGGGCGGTATACCGGTAACCTCAAGTATAAGGAAATGGGAGAGAAGAATAAAGGTAGCATGCTCGACATACAGAGTTAATACCCAATCTATTCATACATACTCAATCCAAGAAATCACAACCTTACAGTAATCATACACATACTCGACCATAATAGGGAATGATATTGGAATAAAGTAACAAGAGTCTACCTACAGTTCCTCGGTTGCCCATACAACTAAGGAACGCAATCAAGTGGAAAAAAAAACCTCTGGCATCCCATACTACCAAAGCGTACAATCAACACACAGCAAACAAGGGCGTTATCTCAAACAATGAATGATATGATGCATGAAAACCTTAGGGTGAAATAGAACCTCTGTATGTACCTCCTCCAGTGCCGATCGGGCCCAGCAGGCAGGTTCCATGGAAGGACACAGCCCATATACCTCTACTCCACCATATACCTTTCCCCCCGGCACACGCAACCCAAAGCCTCAGGCCCAGAGTGGGCAAGGTCCATGAAGGTCCCAGACCCCATACTAAAACTCAGGATCAAAACATGTCCTCCAGAATTGAGTCCGGGTTCAAGCCAGTGGCTAAGTCTCAAATATGCGTGCCTAGACCGTTTCAAAGACTAAAACAGTGAAAAATATGTCTCAAAAAACCTTCCAAGGGTTCCTGGGCACAACCGGGTCTAAAATAGTAGTAAAAACATCTCAGATGCTCGACCCGGCCGAGCTTGATATCATTTAAAATCAGTAAGGAAACTCAGCTAGCACTCCGACCCGGTCGAGTCTAGCAATAGTAGTAAATCATGATAAAACCATATCTTTAACCTTCTTTTACCCTAAGAAGATCCATGTATCAAGTCAAATCATTTCCAAATCCAATTTCATCAAAAATAGGCCCCGGGGGCCATGCAAGGTTTAGAAAATCAATTTCTGTAGGCCCGAAGCCAAAAACCATAATAAAATATGGAAAAACCTCTTTATTTGCATGTACATGATATGATCAACCCAAATAGCTGCCCGGCAGCTCACAATCAACCTAATGGCCCTGCACAGGCTCTGAAGCTACTCAGCAAGCATAACCAGCCTAGAAGGATATTTCTATGCCCGAGACTCGCGGACATTCCCAATAATCCCATTTTCTATGTTCCAGAGTCAACAAGACCTCACAGGGTCACAAGGGTAATAAATATATCAACTAATAGGAATACTACACATAACGGAGGAAAGAAGTAGGACAAATCATGGGAAAGCGGTCAAGGTCTGTGGTACCAACCTAATAACCCAACCCAAGGATGCCAACTAGTACATTACCTGATATATGTGAAGTCTAGGGAGTTAAGACATAACCTATCTGTCGTCCGACGACAAGCTGCGGGAATGATGATATCTGAGGCCGAGCTGCTCTGAGAAGATCCGAACGAGAATCAAACTATAAAATTCATGATTAAAATGTTAATACGAGTCTAACGATACCCATATTGCTACAATTGTAGTCGGATCGATATCCGGGTTAAAAGCGGACCTGCAGGGCCCGTAACTCAAAACCAAAAATGAAAAGAACCACGATGACTCCAATGATGCCAAGAAGGCATGCTCCAAATTTGAGCCCAATAGGACAAGGGAAGGGCACCAAAACAGCCCACCCAAGTTGGGGATTAAAGAATGGAAATTTTGAAAATAAAAACGGAAATTGGGCAAGAATTACTTACCACAAAGATGGAATTTCAAGCCGAGAGGGACAATCATTTACTTCCATGAAGCATGCACGAGCTAGGGGAAGCCACTACATAAGAATTTCCAAGCTTTGGTAGGAGCAACAATGGAGGAAATTAAAAAAATCCAAGGGAAGCTAAAAGGACAAGTGGAGAAGATGACTTACCAAGAATCGGAAAAACACAAAAAATCCACAAGCAATTGATTCCCCAAGGATTAGAAATGATCAAGAGCAATTTTGGTAGAGAGAAAAATGAGTTTAGAGTAAGAAAAGTGAGGAGAAGTGGCTGGAGAAAACGAATTTCCAGCTATTTATAGCAGCTAGCCGTAGCTGATTTTTTGCAATTTTCTGCAATTTTAAAAAAACTCGATAGGGCATTCTGGGCACAATCGGAAATCGATATTCGAAAACCAATAATGCTAATAGAGTGGAAATGACGCTCCTGACTCAAGGGAATCGACGAAACTTCCATATGAGGTCGTTTTGGAGAACTGTTGACCCAAGTCAACACTAATGAAAAGGAACTCAAAGGCTCGAAATGAGTACGACTCACCTGGAACCTGAACCAACCATCTTCCTAGCCCAAACTCAACATTCCGAAGCTGATGGAATTGTCGGATTTAGAATCCGACACTCCAATCATCGAAAGTCACCCAAAGTTACACTTTCAGCTCCAAATGGCCTGAAAACTAAGAAAACAGCACAAACCCCACACTGGACGTTCTCAGGCCTCAACTAAAGGTCCAACTAGACTAAACTCATCGCTCCGAAGTTAACGGAACTGTCAGAATTCAATTCCAAGCACGTTAGCTAAGAATGTTGACTAAAGTCAATGATATTCTAAGTTTAAAGCTTTAAAACAGGCGAACGACTAAAATGACCAAATGAATAACCAGGGCACCGAACTACCGGTCCCAGTAAGCCATAAATGACTTGGGTCTGCTACAGGAAGTCTCTAACAATGCAATAAATGTGAAAACGCAAAGATGACCTGAAGGGTCATCACAACATCCACTACTAAAAAAACTTTCGTCCTCGAAAGTCAAGAAGAAAGGAGTACCTGAAGGCTCAAACAACTGCGGATACTGAGCATGCAACTCACTCTCGGTCTCCCAGGTAGACTCCTCAACCAGACGATGCCTCCACTGCACTTTCACAACCAGAATCTCCCTAGATCTCAACCTCCTGATATCTCTGTCCAGAATAGCTATCGACTCATCAACAAATGATAAACTCTCATCCAACTGAACAGAATCCCCATGCAACACATGAGACTCATCAGGCACATACCGAAGCAACATCGAACATGGAAAACTAGGTGAACAACTGAAAACATCGGAGGTAAGGCTAACATGTAGGCAACACTACCAACCATCTGTAGAATCTCAAATAGAAAAATAAACCTGGGGCTAACTTGCCTGCCCTACCAAATCTCATCACGCCCTTCACGGGCAATACTCGGAGGAAAAATAGATCACCAACACTGAACTTTGAGGCATGAAGTCTACGATCAGCATAGCTCTTCTGCCTACTATTTACTTCTCTAAGTCTGTCCTGGATCAAACGTACTCGATCCAAGAAATCTCTAAGTAAATCTATACCCTGAGGTCTGGACTCTAACCTATCAAACCAACCAATGGGTGATCTGCAATGCCTACCATACAAAGCCTCAAAAGGTGCCATGCCAATACTAAAATAAAAGTTATTATTATATGCAAACTCAGCCAATGGCACAAACTGATCCCATGAACCTCCAAAGTCAAGAACACAAGCTTAAAGCATGTCCTCCAGGACTTGAATAGTCCTCTCGAACTGGCCATCTGTCTGAGGGTGGAAAGCAGTACTAAGTTGAACCTCTGTACCCAAATCCCTTTGTATAGATCTCTAGAACTGAGATGTGAACTGAGTGCCGCAATCTGAAATGATAGAAGCTGGGACCCCGTGCAACCGTACAATCTGACGAATGTAGATATGAGCTAACCTCTCTGCCCCGTAGGAAGTCTGAACCAGCAAAAAATGTGCTGACTTAGTCAGCTTATCAACAATCACCCAAATAGAGTCAAACCCCCTAGTAGTACGAGGAAAACCAACAACAAAGTCCGTAGTAATACCTTTCCGCTTTCACTCAGGAATGGGAAGTCACTGCATCAAACTACCCGGTCTCATGTGCTCGAACTTCACCTGTTGATAGTTCAAGCACCAAGATATGAACTCTGCCACGTCCTGCTTCATACCACCCCACAAGTAAAGCTACCTCAAATCTCTATACATCTTCGCTGCACCAGGATGAATGGAGTATCTGGAACAATGTTCCTCACAGAGTATCAATTGTATCAAATCACCAACTCTCGAAACACAAAGTCAACCTTCAAACCTCAGAATCCTATCAAAACCCAAGGTAGCCCGGTTGTCCTCACCTCGAACCACCTGATCACAAAGGTCACACAAACTCTAATCCTCAAACTGTCAGCTCTGAATCTGATCAACTAGAGTAGAGCAAACCTCAACACTGGCAAGAACTCTTCTGGGATCCGATAAGTCAAGCCTAACTAAATGGTTAGCTAAGGACTAGATATTCAAGGCCAACGGTCACTCAGAAACTGAAAGTGAAGTTAGGCTTCCCATACTCACTGCCTTTCGACTCAAGGCATCCGCTACCATGTTTGCCTTGCCCGGATGGTATAAAATAGTGAAATCATAGTCCTTCAGTAACTCTATCCATCAACTCTGCCTCGAGTTCAGCTCACGCTGATTCGTAATATACTAAAGACTACAATGGTCAGTGAATATCTCGCAATGAACTCTATTAAGATAGTGCCTCTAGATCTTGAGCGCGAAGACTACCGCCGCCAACTCTAAGTCGTGAGTGGGGTAGTTTCACTCTTGAACCTTTAGATGTATCGATACATGTTCTATCACTCGACCCTGCTACATCAACACACAACCAAGACCGACCCCTGAAGCATCACAATACACGAAGAAACTCTTACCCTCAACCGGCAAAGCCAAAACTGGAACTGAAGTCAATAAAGCCTTAAGCCTCTGGTAGCTATCCTTGCACTAATCAGACTACTGAAATGGAACATCCTTCCTAGTCAGCATAGTCAAAGGTGCTTCTATGGAAGAAAATGCCTCGACGAACCATCTGTAATACCCGGCTAACCCAATAAAGTTGTTAACCTCGGTAGGAGTAGTAGGTCTAGGCTAATCACGAACCGCAGAAATCTTACCCGGATCAACCCCAATCCCATCCTTAGACACCATGTGTCCTAGGAATGCAACTGACTCTAGCAAAAACTCATACTTTGAGAACTTGGCATAAAGCCGATGATCTCTCAAAGTCTGAAGTACAATCCTCAAGTGCTACCCATGCTTGTCTCTACTCCGGGAGTATACCAGAATGTCATCAATGAATACTATCACGAACAAATCTAGATACGGGCTAAGCACCCTATGCATCAAGTCCATGAAGGCTACAGTGGAATTAGTCAACCCAAAAGACATAACCAGGAACTCATAGTGGTCGTAACGTGTCCTGAATGTTGTCTTAGGGATGTCTTCCACCCTAATCCTCTACTGATGGTAGACGTACCTCAAATCAATCTTCGAAAACACGGTGGAACCCTGAAGCAAATCAAATAAGTCATCAATCCTGGGCATCAAATACCTATTCTTCACAGTCACCTTATTCAGTTGTCGATAATCAATACACATCCACATCGACCCATCTTTCTTCTTCACGAAGAGAATATGAGCACCCCAAGGAGACAAACTCAGTCTAATAAACCCCTTAGCTAACAAATCCTGGAGCTGCTCCTTAAGCTTTCTCAACTCAGCAGGAGCCATATGGTAGGGAGGAATAGAAATGCGTCTGGTGCCTGGCTCTAACTCCATGGCAAAATCAACATCTATCTTAGGAGGAAGGCCTGGCAGGTCGGTAGGAAACACATCTAGGAAGTCTTTAACCACAGGAATGGACTTAGGAGACATAGGGTCAACACTAGCATCTCAGACACATGGTAGATAAGCTAGACACCCATGGGAAATCAACTTCCTAGCTCGAAGACAAGAGATGACCCCAGATGGTGAATGGATAAGAGAACCCTGCCACATGACTGGGGACACACCGGGCATGGCTATTGTAACGGTCTTGTCATAAAAATCCAGAACCACACGGTAAGGGGATAACCAGTCCATGCCCAGATCATATCAAAGTCTAACATATCAAGTATCATCAAGTCAACCCAAGTGTCCAAATCACCAACAGATATCACACAGGATCTCACAATCCGATCCACTACTAAAGAATCTCCTACTGGGGTTGAAACAAAAATAGGAACAGACAATGGCTCACTAGCCAACCTCAAACAAGGCAGAAAGTAGGCAAATATATATATGAACAAGTAGATCCACGATCAAACAAAGCATAAGTTGGCTGATGGCATACTAAAATCATACATGTGATCACAACATCGAGGCCTCTGCCTCCAGTCTCCCAGAGACCCCATAGAATTGACGACGACCTCCACCTCCTCGACCTCCATCCCTACAACCTCCTCTGCCACATGGGGCACCACCCCTTGACTGACCACTACCCCCTCTAGCCAGAGGCTGAACTGCTCGCAGCGGCTCGGCTGGCTAAACTATACCATACTGGGGGAAATTTGTAGCAAAGGGACCAACCAAACCACAAGTATAACAAGCCCCTGATGACCTACTCGTTCGGGATGAACCAGCAAATCCTGAATGGCCACCATGGCCTGATGCCCCAGAATCTGTACCTCTCGATGGCTGACCACTGTGACCTCACTGACTTCCCTGACGCTGCTCAAACTGAGAACCATAAGCCTGAAGTGACGCCTGTAACAGTTGGCTAGACTGACCTTGATGCTATTGTTATTCATAACCTCGGCCCCACTAGCCTGAACCTCTACCACTATGCCTAGAATCACTATAACCACCCTGATGTTGAGGCCTCTTATCTCTGGCCCCGGTATCATGATGACACGAATCCTCAACTGTGTGGGCATAGTCTGTAATGGCCTGGAATGACCAACCGCTAGCAACCAGTATCTCTTTGAAGGCTCTCTGAACTCTCTTCGTAGCCCCCAAACAAATCTACGAACTCTGTTGGCTTCAGTAGGCATAATCATGGCTCCAAATGGAGCAAGCTGATGGAACTGGGTCTCATACTTTGAGATGGTCATGGTATCCTGAGAAAGTCTAGTGAACTCCTCCCTCTGATACTCTCGGTCGCTCTGGCAAGAACTTGTCCATAAAGACCTCATAAAACTTAGACCATGTCAAGGTAGGTGATGTAGAAGGCCTGCAAGCAACCTGTGCCCTTCACCATAACTGCGCTGGACCCTCCAGCTAATATGAAATGTAGCCAACCCCGTGAGTCTCCAATAAGCCCAAATGGTGCAACATCTTCTCCCAGGTAGTGATAAAGTCATGTGGGTCCTGACCCGATGTACCAACGAATCTCGACGGTGCCAATCTTAAAAACCTACCCAAGACATTCTGCTCTGTCTTTTTTATAGTAGGGCGAGGATCAAGAGGCTAGGCAACTGATGGAACTGGAACAACCTCAGCACGGGGAGCCGCAGTAGCAGGCTACCCTCCTGAACTTTGAACACCCAGGGCTTCCCCCTGAGCGGATGTCTGGGTCATCTCAGAAGCATGCTCCCCAATCATACCCAATAGCTGAAGTAACAAACCCTGAATATCTAAAGACTGAACTGGGGCTCAAGCTGGCACAGAAACTGATGCTTGAACTGGTACTAAAGCTGGTGGTGCTTGGGCTATCCCCGAGCCCACATGCCGCTGCTCTGGAGCAAACTCTAGCTCGTAGTCATACTCAGGCTCTATATCCACTCTAGCAGCTCTACTAGGTGTCGCTGCTCTAGGGTGCCCTCGACCCCTACCTCTACCCTGGTGACCACCCTGGACCCTAGCTAGAGTCGGAGGTGCAGGGGAAGAAGGCTCGCCTCCGCCAAAAGCTGAAGATCTCGTACGAACCATCTGCGGAAGAGTGAATTAGAATAAGTGAGATTTATAGAAACTTTCAAGGATACTACGCACAAAAGAGGAGCAAGAACAGTCCATTTTCCTACGATGTCACTATAGCCTCCCAAAGATTTAGAACGAACGTCTCTGCCCTAATCCGCAGGACTCTACTAGACATTGGCTCCTATACCGATGACACCGGTGAACCTAAGGCTCTGATACCAAGCTGTCACAACCCAATTTCTCGGTCATAATGGCACCTACAACCCCCTAGTAGGTGAATCAATCCCCATAGCCCAAAACGGTTAGTAATGGGCTACCTTATAACAGTTTAAATAGAAGATCAGGTAAAATAGCGAAAGCAAGGGAACAAGGTAAAGAAATTAGATAACAAGGATAACATATATGAAAAGCGGAAACTAAACAGACCCCAAAACTTGGTGTCATAGCGTATAGAAGCCCGAACTACATAAGAAGTACAAGGGTCCAAAAGAAATATGCATATACACAAGCTGTCTCCGAGTAATGACAGAGTACAGAATATACAAAAGATAAACGAAGTCAAGCTCTGAACGTCAAGAGCTCACCCTCAGCCAGGATGGTCTAAAAACAGCACCCCGCACGAGTCTCCGGCTCTCTATTGGCGATGGCCCACACTAGGATTTGCACCAAAAGATGCAGAGGGTAGGGTGAGCACCAAATGCGAAGCATAAGGTACCCAGTAGGTATCATTGGCCGACTGGGCATATATAAAGTAAAAGAGCAATAGCAGATAGGATAGAAACAAACAGTCACAGAAATCAATGAAAACATACACAGGAACTAGCCCAGAGGGAGGACAATAGAAGGCAACATACAAGGCTAGCAAATAGAATAAATACACACAACAGGCACAGGTGATAGTAAGGACGATGCACCTAGGATCCTCGCAAAACAGTATATATGTAAATAAGTTCTAACAATGGGCAGTATACCGGTATCCTCAAGTATAAAGAAATTGGAGAGAAGAATAAAGGTAGACATGCTCTATATACAGGAGTTAATACCCAATCTAGTTATACAAACTCAATCTAGGAACTCACAACCTTACAGTAATCATACACATACTCGACCGTAACAGGGAACGATATCGAAATAAAGTAACAAGAGTCTACCTACAGTCCCTCGGCCGCCCATACAACCGAGGAATGCAATCAAGTGAAAACAAACCCTCCGGCATCCCATACTAACAGAGCGTATAATCAACACACAGCAAACAAGGGTGGTATCTCAAACAATGAATGATATGATGCATGAAAACCTCAGGGTGAAATAGAACCTCTATATGTACCTCCTCCGGTGTTGATCGGGCCCAGCAGGCAGGTTTCATGGAAGGACACAACCCATATACCTCTACTCCACTGTATACCCTTCCCCCGGCACACGCAGCCCAAAGACTTAGGCCCGGAGTGGTAAGTTCCATGGAGGTCCCGGACCCAATACTAAAACTCAGAATCAAAATGTGTCCTCCGGAACAAAGTACGGGTTCAAGCCAGTTAAGTCTCAAATATGCGTGCCTAGACCATTTCAAAGACTAAAACAGTGAAAAAGATGTCTCAAAAACCCTTCCAAAGGTGCCCAGGAATAACCGGGTCTAAAATAATAGTAAAAACATCTCAGATGCTCGACCCGGCTGAGCCTGATATCATTTATAATCAGTAAGTAAACTCAGATAGCACTCCAATCCGGTCGAGTCTAGCAATAGTAGTAAATCATGATAAAACCATATCTTTAACCTTCTTTGACCCCAAAAAGATCGACGTATCAAGTAAAATCATTTCTAAATCCAATTTAATCAAAAACAGGGCCCCTAGGCCATGCAAGGTTTAGAAAATCAGTTTCTGTAGGCCCGAAGCCAAAAACCGTAATAAAATGTGGAAAACCCTCTTTATATGCATGAAAATGATATGATTAACCCAAATAGCTGCCCGACAGCTCACAATCAACCTAACGGCCCTGCACAGGCTCCGAAGCTACACAACAAGCATAACCAGCCTAGAAGGATATTTCTATGTTCAGGACTCGCGGACATTCCCAATAATTCCACCTTCTATTTTCCAGAGTCAACAAGACCTCACGGGGTCACAAGGGTAATAAATATATCAACTAATAGGAATACTACACACAACGGAGGAAAGAAATAGGATGAATCATGGGAAAGCAGTCAAGGTTTGTCGTACCAACCTAATAACCCAACCTAAGGATGCCAACTAGTACAATTTTACCTGATATATGCGAAGTCTAGGGAGTTAAGCCGTAACCTACCTGTCGTCCGACGACAAGCTGCGGGAACAACGATATCCGAGGCCGAGCTACTCCAAGAAGCTCCGAGCGAGAATCAAACTATCAAATTCATGAATAAAATGTTAAGATGAGTTTAACGATACCCATATTGCTACAATTATAGCCAGGTCGATATCCGGGTCAAAAGCTGGCACGCAGGGCCCGCAACCCTAAACAAAAAATGAAAAAAATCACGATGACCCCAACGATGCCAAGAAGGCATGCTCCAAATTTGAGAACAATTGGACAAGGGAAGGGCACCAAAACAGCCCGCCCAAGTTGAGTATTAAAGAATGGAAATTTCTAAAATAAAAACGGAAATTGGGCAAGAATTACTTACCACAAAGATGGAAATTCAAGCCGAGACGAACAATCCTTTACTTCCATGAAGCATGAACGAGCTAGGGGCAACCACTACATAAGAATTTCCAAGCTTTGGTAGGAGCAACAATGGAGAAAATTAAGAAAATCCAAGGGAAGTTAAAAGGACAAGTGGGGAAGATGACTTACCAAGAATCGGAAAAACACGGAAAATCCACAAGCAATTGATTCCCTAAGGATTAGAATTGATCAAGAGCAATTTTGGTAGAGAGAAAAATGAGTTAAGAGTGAGAAAAGTGAGGAGAACTGGCTGGAAAAAGTGAATTTTCAGTTATTTATAGCTGCTGGCCGCAGCTAATTTTTTGCAATTTTAAAAAATCTCGAAGGGGCATTTCGGGCACAATCTGAAATCGATATTCGAAAACCAATATTGCTAATAGAGTGGAAATGACATTCCACACTCAACAGAATCGACGAAACGTCCATACGAGATCATTTCATAGAAATAGTGACCCAAGTCAACACTAACGAAAAGGAACTCAAATGCTCAAAATGAGTCCGACTCACCCGGAACTCTAACCAACCATCTTCCTAGCCCAAATTCAACATTCCGGAGCTAATAGTATTATCGGATTTTGAATCCGACACCCCGATTATCGAAAGTCACCCGAAGTTACACTTTCAACTCCAAATAGCCTGAAAACTGAGAAAACAACACAAACCTCACACCGAACGTTCTCAGGCCTCAACTAAAGGTCCAACTAGACCAAACTCATTTCTACGGAGCTAACAGAACTGTCAGAATTCAATTTTGAGCACGTTAGCTAAGAATGTTGACTAAAGTCAATGATATTCTAAGTTTAAAGCTCTAAAAAAGGTGAACGGCTAAATATGACCAAACGAACGACTAGGGCACCGAACTACCAGTCCCAGCAAGCCATAAATGACTTGGGGCCGCTACAGGAAGGCTCTAACAGCGAAATAAATGTGAAAATGCGAAGATGACCGGAAGGGTCATCACACGAATCTACGGTTGCTATTAATAAGAATATTGAAACTATTAAATTATTAGCAGTAGAGGATATTATAAGATATAGAAAAATTTACAAATTTCTTCATATAGGACTTGTTCAAGTAGCAGTTAAATCATTATATCGTTTGGGTCTAGATGTACCTATATGTCTTCTTCTAAGAGACAATAGATTATTAAATTTTGATGACTCATTATTAGTAGTATTACAAAGTAATCTAGCTAATGGTCCCATATATTTTAATTGTTATCCCAACTTCTCTATAGATATTAATGATCAGAATGTTATGGATACATTAACATTAAATGTTAAAAACAATATGAATAGTACAACAAATACTAGAGAAATAGCCATAATATATAGAATATATTATAGACTAATGAAAACTACCTTAGCCCCTAAGGCTAAAATAGTAAGTAATAAAGGAATTACCATGCTTATGGAAGCCAATCATAGTCATAATAAAACCTTTGTCCCAAAGATGATAAAATGGGATGACGTATTAATAAAAGATAATGGACACTTTGACTCCATAACTGAGCCAAATATTGAAGAAGAAAATTCAAGCATTGAGCAGGTAGTTCTATTTTCGGATGGATCTACAGATTTAAAATTTCTAAGATCCCAATCTTTTAGTCATGCTACTTCTAGTAAAAGAATGTCTTTTCCAAGATCCTCATTTTCGACAACCCAAGAAGAAAAACAAGTAACTCTTGAAGACATAGAGAAAAATTTAGAAGGAGTAGATTTTTCGGAAACAATTTTGAAAGTAGAATACGAACCTAGAATTACTAAGAAACCAATAAGTCCCACTGCTACTGAAATGCTAGGAGTAAGAGACTCTTTGTGCATGATCAGGTCAGATGAATAATTTGAACCTGACTTTATATATTTAGATAAACTCTGGACGGGTCCAGAGAATGACATAAAAAGGGAATGTTATGTCCAAAAATATTCATTAAAGGAAAGGATATACTTTATAAAAAATTGGCACATCGATATGAAAAGAATAAGATGTAGAGTGTGTTTGGTATGGAGGAAAATGTTTTCTAATTTTCTTGTGTTTGGTTGGTCAAAAAAATTTGGAAAATATTTTCTTTAGGAAAACATTTTCCTACAAAATAAGGAAAATAACTTCTCTAATTAAAAGTAGGGAAAACAAGTCCTCACCTTCATAACACTGCAATCCCACCCACTCCACCCTCTTACTCCCACCCCTACCTCCACCCTCCACCTCTACCTCACATAATTTCTTAATTTTTTTTTTCTATTTCACCCCACCCCCACCCACCCCACCCCACCTTCACCCCACATCAATTTTTTTT